>APFE030909185.1:0-23251 GCA_000404065.3 Pinus taeda | reverse complement strand
TTTCCAAACTCAAGCCCACTATTACAGAGTATGTCCAAGCTTCTAGAGTCAATGTCACAAGTAGCTGAAAATGGAAATTTAGTTACCTTTCAATCTCATCAAAAGGGGAGCCATGCAGAAAATCCTAAGGAGAGTGCTAAAGGATTTAAAATACTTCTGAAATTTGCTAGCAAAATTCATGGTACTTCGGCAACAACTGATAATTATGAAGATGTAGATCATTTAAGCGAAGGAGAGGGCAGGATTCCTGAAGATCAAGGTGGTAATACTGATGTAACTACAGATGTTGGTGTTACAAATACTCATCTATCAAGGATAACAAGTGGTGCAACACTTTATAGTGGAGCTAATCAAGGTAGATTTTTGCTTAGATTTCTATTAAGCTCTTCGTATGCTTCATGATTTCTCCATATTTCTTGTGCGAATAACATGTTTAAGAAACTTGGTGAATTTTTGGCACTTGAATGTTGCAGTAACTTCTCTTCGAAGCTTTATTTCTCAGAATGATGCTAATTCTATGATAAACACCCATAAAGGTAAAACGGGCCCTCAATCATATTAAAATAATTGCCTAAATTTGAATGTATCATAGCTGCAGTTTCTTTTGGCACATATTTGGTATGTTTTAGAAAATTCATTAATTTGTCGATCTTGTGTTAACCTCATAGCATCATGCTCTTTCTTTTCACTTTCTAAATTATGGAGAAATGGCAGTGAAACAAAGTCAAGATGAGGTTTGTATATGCATTTGAAATTCATATAATGATGATAGTGGATTCAACTGGATAAATTATATCTGCCATCTCCTGACGGTTGAACCACTCAAAGAAAGCATCAGAGAAAGAAACCTGTGGCTGACCAGCATGTCAGGCCATAAGGTCAACCCATCTCTGCATCCGTGGTTCAGTCGGTGGCGGCAAACCAAGTGAGATGTACTGCGGCTACATCAGTGGGATCTTCTCCAAGGCAAAAGCGATCAAAATGGAACCATAGCCAAAGTTCTTAGATCGTCCGTTTTTCTCCTTGGTAAGTTGTTATTTTATTATTGGAAGTACTGCATCACACCAGTTGAACACCTTCGGTTCAAGGCATTTTAAGGCATACTGCATATAGGACCCGTTGGCCAAGTGAAGAGCCGCACTACCAGCCAGTCTAGCAAAGGTGAACAAGATGGTCCTCAAGGACCGGTCAGTGACATCTCAGATTTTGATCTTGCCATCCCTGCTCGGCTGAGATCTTTCTCTACAGTATCAACGAATATAATCCCTCACGGATTCGCCCCCACGGGCAGAACCTGATAGTGAGAGAGGGGCACCACGCCTCGATAAGCCGGTCAAAAAGTAGATGTCCACGATAGTCAAGGGGATGGATTTGCCTCTAATTTGGAACACCTGGTTGGTAGGATCCCATGCATTGATGAAATATTGCAACAAGTTGATTTGTTGCCTCATACTAGAGACGCGGAAGAAATTGAGCAAACCACAGTTCCACAATGCAGTTACCGTACTTGGATCATGTAAAGCAACCATGTCCTCTTCTTCATGCTCGCGTTCTCGCCATGTAACCACAATTTTTCTCTGATGAATCTCTGAAAGCAAACAAGAGAAGAGTTAGGATCCTGATTTGGCAAAAAACAGGCAAAATTTCCATGAAAAAACAGTGCAAGAGTTTCTCTCCTTGCGACCATCGCACCCCATCTGTGTATTGGGAGCTATGTATATTGACTAGCTAGAGGCCAACCTAGTATGCATTGCACCTTTCGATGTACACAGGGTGCGATGGGGGAAGAACGAATTGTTCAAACCCCAGAGGCTCAGAAAAGCATGGAAACACGCTCAGAATTCAAAAAGGAAAGAATGAAACTAAAGAGCACAGGTTTAGCTCCTACCTGGTCCAGACGGCACCAAGAATCATCCACAGAATCTCCCAGAATCAGCTAGTGAAAATGAGTGGTAAAAACTACTTTTAAATTACTTTTCACGTAATTCAAGTAGGGTATTAGTGTTTTAACTCATTTTTCAAGCATGTATTTTCATTTCTAATCTGTTGGATGGAGTAATTGAACAGGTAGTACGATCGTCAAAAGAACATAGTGTTAACGGTGGGTCGAATATCAATGACCATTATTACGAGCAGTCTTTTATGCGAAGTTCAAGCTCCTTAAAAATTAAACCTAAGCAATGAGCAAATGCTCCCCCAGAGTTTAAGCTCATTAAAAAATGAACCAACCTCCAGTAAATAACCATTGCGAATGCATTATCATCAGCTTGTGAGCCCTGGTCGTGTTCTTACCATCACCTCCACTCTGTTTAACCGATCATACGCCTCCATTTGATTGTTTACCCTTTTGAGGAACAATTGCGAAGGGTGATTCTATGAGCCATCCTTGTGACACTACCGTGATTGGAAAATTCCAAACCCTACCTGGAATCAGCAGCTACCCTAAAATATCAATCGTAATGAGTCTCCTTTAAGCTCTTTTCAATTGACTCGTAAAATATGAAAAGATTGCCAAACAATTGGCCTCTCCAGCTCCTTAAAGCTATCGAGAGTGCTATCCCTCCTCTAGATTTTAATCTTTTTGGACCTGAGGGATTATTACACAAAAAGATCGAGCGCTTGTCTTGTTCGGCTTGTTAAAACTATCGAAAATTCATCCCTTTTGTATTATTTTATACTTTTTCGGACTTAAGGGATCATATGATGAAAAAGGAGTACTGGAGTTTCCTTTCTATCCCTTTTCAGACTCTCTAAAATTGAAAAAGGACCGAGTTGTCTTTTTCATTAAACTCATTAAAACCATTAGCAACAAACTTGTCCATAGAGACAAGAACGAGTTTCACTGTCACTAGCCTTGTTAAAACATAGCGACGAGTTTGCCCAAAGGGAAAATTATAGAACAAGCATATGTTATCCCCCTCAAGCTTGAAAAAAATAAATAGGTATTGGTCAACAATGACTTGGGAAAATTGGGAAGAAAACTTGAAGAAACTTTATTGGTAGCGAGTCGCTCTTGAACATGACACTTTCACTCCATCACCATGATTGAGTCGGGTTGGGTTATTCCGTTCACTGGTCATACTACCATTGGTCCATCGTACTATCCATATTTGGGGTTAACGCTACTAATCCATTTCAGTGTCACCGAAATGTTCAAGAGAAGTCGATCAGAGAATTCACTAACCCAGCCTGTGTCTCACCCGCTGCAATACCTTCACGCTTCATTCTTTCATGACCGCCACCCTGAACCCTGTATCACCAAATCGTTTTCACCTCCACAAAATCATTTTCTCCGTTCCGTGTCGTAGATGTGGGATTCATTTAGGCCCTCCTACGACGGGTTAGTTCTTGTCGATGACAGCTCATTATCCAAGAAGTAAACCTAGGAACAACCCTTTCAGTACTTTGAAGCTTGCATGCCTCAATGGCAAGTTTCTCACTTCCGGCGACAGGTTTACATCAGTGGCCTTCGACCAAAAGATTTTGCGTGGCGTTCGATGCCAAGTCCCATTTTTAGAACTCGCGAATTGTATTGTAGTACCTTGAGGGTCATCATCATTATCGGTGATTCCTCTCACGCCTGTTAACAACTTACATCATTGGCTGGTAATTAGGCGATGTCTTTCCATGTTCGACTCTAGAACATTTTTCACATGGATCGACTTGTACTTTGGGCGAAGGTTGGACGAGTTTGAAGACCTCGGATCTAGTTTCATCCATCAAGGCTGCGATATATTCAGCAAAATAAAGACATAAAATGTACATCGTTGATGCACAGATGATCACCCGAATCAAAGGATGATGGCTCTATCAGAATCATCAGTTTGCCATATAGACGGTTGTTTGTCTTACGTACATGAAAATGAGTTTATAAAGCTGAGCATGGGAATGCCCGCCTCGGCTAGATCATGAAAATGTTATGAAGATAATGTATTGTATTGTATCTTATTACAGGTTGCCTTCTAGTTCGAAAAACCTCGGATCCTCATGATAAAGCATTTCACCTGACATCAAAAGATTTTCGACTTCATGTTTTAGGGGGAAACTGTTATAGAAATATTTGAGCACTGCAACCCCAATCACATATGTCCATAAACCAAGGGCTTCTAAGTCCCTAAAAGTGTTGTTTCATGCCCTAAAGGAACAAGGTCAGCTGATTACATCATCTCCCATAAGTTCTCCATAGAAAACTACTCAAAACTGGTCAAAACTGGACCATACAGATTGCCCAGTGCTAAGGGTGCGATGCATCTCACCTGCTCAATACAAAAATTGCGATGCATACTAGAAACCCCTTCTGTAGGGTGTGATGGGCGAGAGTAGACAAATGGCAGAGACAATTTGCAAGGTGGATAATCATGGAATCTTCCATAAACTTCTCCTGTGACACTTGCCTCTCTGAATTCGCCCAGGGATGAGTAAGAGATCATCAATATCCAAGTGGAATCAATGACTATCATAGAGAAGACACTAATCAAAAGCCTAGAAGCTGACTCACCCCCTGCAATCATCTATATATGGATCCCTCATCCCAGAGATCCAGGGGCTGGAATCTTGTATCTTGTAAGGAAGTGCTGTTAGTTTCCTGGTGGAACATCATAGTGTTGGGTGATCTAAACCTTTCATGAGGTGAAAAAGGGCTTTCACGCTGGGAGGATGATGCTGGGTCAGATCTATTGGTTGTAATCCTCTCTTCTAATCTTTACATCAATAAATCTATTCAAGTTTTCCTCCACATTCTTGTATGTTTGATGATATATGCATTTTTGTGGTCAATATATATCTGGTCCTATATTGTTTATGATTGTAGATATCTGCACTTTGAGGTTGTTATGCTGCTTTGACTTTACAGGTACTCTTTGAAGCGGAGTGGTCAAGGAAAGAGCGACAAAGATCTGTCAGAGAGGGGAAGGAACAAGCAAGGAACCAAGCGAAAGATTGAGGTTGGTATTCTTTGTTTCCTCTGCTATCTACTTCTCGTAAAGGAAAACAAAAGTAACTTTAATTTGTTTGTTTCTAAGATAGCTACCCGTCTTAGTGGGACTAGCAGATCTGCATAGACACTAGATTTCCCGATAACACTTAAGTGACATTACACATGTAGTGGGAGTACTCAATAGGTATATGTCAAAACCATGGAAGGAGCAATGGACAATAGTAAATAAGGTTTTCATGTATCTATGTGGCACTATTGATTAAGGATTTTTCTACTAAGGAAGACTAGGACTAGACAGAGTGTTGGGCATGCATGGCTTTGTTGATGCAGACCAGGTTAGAGATCTAGATCGTAGAAGATCTACAAGTGGATATTTCAACCATAAAAGATAAATACATGGCAACCACTCATGCAAGTGAGGAAGTAGTTTGGTTATAGATATTGTGTTAAGGTATAGGGTTAGTACAACAAGCAATAAGGATAGATTGTGATCGCAAAAGTGTAGTTTCCGTAGTGAAGAATGCTACTTATCATTGAAAGAAAAATCATATTGATGTTCATTATCACTTTGTGAGGGATACGATTGAAGAGAAGAAAGTGTTGTTGGTAATGGTGGAAATTTTAAAGAATGTTGTAGATGGATTAACAAAATTCGTGAGTGCTAAAAATTCTTTGCTATAGACAAACAATAGGTGTCGCTGCTCTGAATTTTTCACTATGTAGTCCTATGCCCCCATGTATGCAAATGAAGCAACATATGTGAGAATGTTGTGTATGTGTTACATTGTTTGCATGAATTATTTGCACAAGGAACAAAAGGGGGTCTGAGG
This sequence comes from Pinus taeda, assembly GCA_000404065.3. Lineage (NCBI taxonomy): Eukaryota > Viridiplantae > Streptophyta > Pinopsida > Pinales > Pinaceae > Pinus > Pinus taeda. The sequence goes on along the minus strand of APFE030909185.1, from coordinate 17,485 downwards.
GGGTTAGGAAGCCCCTACATAGGATTTAGGGCAGCACCCTAAGAAATTTTTTGGGTCATTTTTTGCATCCATTTTGGCAATGTTTTGGACAAAGATTTTGCTAAAAGTGGTTATGTGGCGCATGATGGTTTCTCCCATGGTTTTTTTAGTTTTGGTTATGGATTTGTGGTTCAATTTGTGGTTCATATGCCGCAATATGTATATTATATTGTAATACTCTACAAAACTTATATAATGAAAAAATATTAATAGTTTTCCCAGGTTTTGATTTTCAATATAAAATCTTTGTGTAAATTTGTGTGTTTTCCATTGTATATTTTCTTGTTTAATGAAGAATCTATTTGCAAAAATTAATTGTATAGGGTTAAAACCTACACTCCTATGGGCGACTTTCCTAGGAGGTATAAGGTTAACTGAAAAGACTACGTTCAAAGAAATTTATTTCTCCCTGATCTCATCTAGACAACATATAATGTATTGAAAAACTTGGAGTGAAGAAGAATTACATGGGGGGTGAGGGGAAAACATGGTTGTGTTTTCTTTTCCTTCATATCCCACCCAAAAGAGGATCTTGAGTATTAAGAGACCTAATTTACAAACTAGATGGAATGTGAGAGAGGAATGCGTGTTATCCATTGCAATAATGTAAATAAGAATTGTTGAACTGAGAGAGCTAAAAGATCCCCATCCACCTATTAATGCATTGTGACCCATCCCTGATCAGTAAGAAATGATGAAAATGATGTAAAATTATTCCACATATCGAAGTCTTGGAACTGATACTCGCCACTTGATGTCTATAGAATGAAAAATTGATTAGCTAAGGTTGTATGACATGATCGATCAGTGACTTGATATCCACATCAGAGTCATTTCCAAATCATTTTATACGATTTTCGATCATTCTCATGTTGCAAAGGAATAAAATATTTTTTGTTCAGTTGACCTAGTGGTGGCTCAGGAGACTATCCTTTGCACTTTGCATGTAAATGCTTAGATTGTTAAGGGGGCATACTGTCACGTCCCACTGACATGTAGCTTGGTGGAATGGTAGAAGCTTGCCCACCACCACCTCGCTTCTCGATCACCCCATCTAGAAAACATTTAAACAAAGTATTAAAAAAAAAAGTAATATATTATTTTAAATTGATATATTATCTTTACAAAGATTATGTCTCTCTCTCTCTCTCTATATATATAAAGAGTTTATAACATCTATCTCACCATTTAGAAAATATTATGATGTACATTTTATTATGTCATTTCTTGTTATTATTTATTAATACAAAAATGTCAATGATGAATAACATGATTCCCCATAAATATATATGGAGATAACTTTATCAAAATTTTGAATTATCTAAAGGTTTTATCTTAATACTTTTTTGGTTTCCCAATATCTCATAAATTTAGATTAAAAATAAATTTATATAATTTTTTAAATCAATTTTACAAAATTTGCAACTATTGATTATTAGATTGGCATTTTCATCTTGTTTATTAGATTGGAAAATATGAAAGAAATTTGAATAGGAAAAATATAAATGCAAACTTGTAATTCTCTTGATCACATGACGTAGTTTATTGTCTCGGGGAAGATAATTAGCAACAATATATTGAATGATCAACTCACAGTCTCCCAACACCAATAAGGGCATGATATGATTGGTCTTTCTAAGGAAAGTCCTTATAAGAGAGCATATGGTTATGCTAGATTATTAGACAGTGAGCCCATACCAAAAGTATATTCAAATTCTTTATTTCCTCTATGGAAAAGGATCACCCCTCGTCTCCTACCACCATTGGATTACTTTTAGAAGCTCCATCAAAGCAAAGGATATGTGAAGATTGTGAATTAATCTAGTTTGATAATTCATCTTTTGATAGGTGCAGTTTCTATGATTTATAAGAGGGAACATGAAAGGAAGATGGAGGAAGGGAAAGATCAAGAAAATTTTCTTCGCACCATCCAAATTAATGCTTATCTAATGAATTGGATTAAGGTCATGGTTGATATTTCTGAGACCAAAATTACTTGAAAAGAGATAGGGAATTGATGGCTAGACTATGTGGAGAGAATTTATAATCTTGAAAGATACTTTTATCTCTAGCTGTCTATACTTTCCACCAAATATATTTAGGGAAAGAAACCCAAATATGCTTGAAGACATTTTTAACTTTCATTGATCCTAAATAATGATGATCCCAAGAGGTGAATTAACCACTTATTTTGGATATCCAATTTAGTCTATCCTCCATAGGATGCAAATTATGTTTCCATACCAAATAAATGAAAACAAATTCCAAGACCAATGAGAGATAAACTCTTCTTGAGAAGAAAAAAGAGGGCACCCGAGAAGGACCAATTATTCCCCTATTTTCCAGATTTCCAACATTGATATCCTAATGAAATAAATTCCATAAAACATATTAATTTTAGGGTGACTATTTTGAGTCAAAATATTTTCCCACATGAGATTTTGGAGGGATTCATTTTGGGAAAAATAGTTGCAGATATCTTTCTTTGGTAGAAATTTCAAAGGCTTGCAAATATATTAATTTTAGGGTGACTATTTTGAGTCCAAATATTTTCCCACGCGAGATTTAGGAGGGATTCATTTTGGGAATATTAGTTGGAGACGTCCTAATTTGGGGGAAATTTCAGAGGCTTGCCATCCTCTTGTGCCTTCATCCACATTTTGCCCAAGAGAAAAATGAGAAACCCTGTTTTCTAGCAAGCAAGCTAATTTTTTCAAGGGAAATGGTACAATTAGAGTACCCCATCCTTTCCACCTACCTTTGGGTGTCCAACAAGAGATGTTTGGAAGTGAATCTTTATCTTGGGAGGACAACCAATCTTGAAGAGAGCTAGATTCTAGATTTTATTCTAGTGGAGGGCTATTGAGGATCCCATTGCTCTAGATACTTATCTTCATCCCATTACTTGGAATCCAAGTTAGATGCTCCTTAATGATTAATATGGTTGAAGACAAAATATTATAAATGGGGGAACCTCCCTAATCCCAAATGGGATAACCCAATCCCCATAAAAGTATTTAAATTTAAGAAACTTCTTCCACTAATCATCAGAATGAGATATTAACCTAAAAGCCAAATTTTCCCCAATCACTCTGTTCACTAGTGATGGATATGTAATACCTAATCCACCACGCAATTTGGGAGTGTTAATAATGAGCCATTTGACTAGATGAAATTTTTTGATGTTAGATTTTCCTCCTTGCCATAGAAATTTGCGGATATTTTCGAACATTAGATTTTGAATTCCAAATGGAGCTCAAAAGGATGAGAATTGAAACATGGGAAGTGCTAACAAAACAACCTAAACAAGAACCACGCATTTAGCTGGATTAAGCCAATGAGCTCTCCATTGGTCAAAATTATACTTGAATTTTAAATAATTGGAGCCCAAGTTTTAGAAGTGGGAATTTAGGCCTATAATAATACTTAAATACTTCAACTCCTACCAAGTGTTTTCTATTGAAAATCCCAACATAGTTTTTATTTGGGTGAAGAGGGATTTGTTGGAATTCCATGACTATATTTGAATTTTACCTTTATTAATATGTGCTCTATATACTTTAATAACTTTATTCAGAACTAGAAGAAACCTAGAAGCTAAAACAACTAAGTCACCCCCAAATAGTAACGTGTCATCAACAAATTGAGCATTATTTAGACTTTTAATACTTGGACCAAGGCAGATACCTATAATATTTTCTCTTCACAATTCAAGGCCTAACCTTCTACTCGAGGAATTTTCCATTATGATAAATAAAAATGGGAAAGAGGATAGCCTTGTCTCAGATCCCTTGAAGCTCTAAAAATTTACGGGTCTCCCACTGACCAAAGAAGAGATCCAATGGTTTGAAATGAAATTTTTTAACTACTGTAACACCTATTCCTCAAACCCAAATTTTCTCATAAATTCAAAGAGAAGCTTATATCAAACTCAATCAAAAGAATTAGCCGTGTCTAATTTAATAATCATCCCATTTTCACGTCAAACTTTACTTGAATGGATCACTTCTTGGACAAGGACTATGTTCTCCACAATTTGTCTGTTGCCTACAAATCCTCCCTAGTTTTCTAATATCAAATTTGATAAGAGAGGCTTGATTCACAATGTTAGAATTTTAGAAATTAACCTGTAGGTAAAAATTTCAAAGGGAGATAGGTATAAAACAAGAGGAGGAGGAAGGGTTGACTTGTTTTGGGACAAAAGTGGGAAAGGATGAGTTGACACCCTCTTCAATACACTTATCCTTGCTTGATGGAATAATAAATCATTATGCAAAGATCAGATTTAATGATATCTCAACGTTGTTGATAAATATGTGTTGAGAATCCATCGATACTTAGAGGTTTATCTGGGTTGAAATAAAGAAAGACATTCCATACCTCCTCTTATGTAATAGAGAGTAGTAAAGCCTCATTATCCTCTTTGAAAACTAGATGAGGAATATTCTCCAACATATCTCACATAACACTATCCTCCTAGCTACCTAGTTATTCATAGAGAGAATGAAAGGGATGAATGATCTCCTCTTTGATTTGTGAGAAATATCCCATCCACAAATATTGAATTTATATTATTTTTCAAGGTTCTTGTTGTGGGATGATAATGATATATTTTTTTTTTCTTTGTATTTTTATCTCCTACTTGAAGCCACAAGATATGGGATTTGAGTCACCATTCTTCCTCTTCTTCTCTAATAGCCTTATGATATTTATCAAAGTTGGTTTTTCCTCCACCAGGAGCTCCTTGTAAATGGGGAGTTGCTCCACTTGTTGTTGTGTTGAGATCTTGAATTTTTATATTTGAAGCCTTTTGCTTGGCCCATTGTTTTAAAATCACTTTTAGATATTTAATTTTTTGTTCCCAAATAAAAATTGATAACCTAGTTTATCCATTTCCCTCGAGATTTTCAAACAAGTTCCCAAAATCTAGGCTTATGCAACCACAATGGATTAAATATGACAGATAAAGGGCCATAATCCAATATAGTCTGAATTTCTAAAGAAATATGACAGTGACTAAAACCACTCCAAGACAATATTTTAGAGTAAACAAGAATATTTTGATTTAAGGAAGAAATGGCTACAGGAAAGTGATACATTCTTGTAGCTATGTGACTTAGACATATCCTTTTATTACTCCACATATATTTGTTTTCTTGGGTCTTGATATCTACCAAGCCTCATTTAATGATAAGGTCTTACATCTGCTCTTGAAAAGGGTATCTAACTAGGGATCTTCCTTTCTTTCCCACAGATGGAGAGTAGTGTTAAAGTTGTCTCCAAAAATACAGTGTTGGCACCAATCAAATACCATTATCATTTGCAGGAAAGATCAACGTTTTATTTTTTCTTGATAATGGAGTAGCATATAAATATTGAAGAAACAACATATCTTTTGAGAATGTAAATTCAAAAGTCGAACCACGAGCTAGTGAATAGTGGATTGAAAAGAGAGCAAATGAAAGTTAAGAGAAGACCACACAATGCACAAACCTCTTGAAGCTCCATGAGAATTTACTATTTGAAGTTCACGCCCTTTCGATAAATTTGAACATTTTCAGATAACATCATGTTCCCCCAATTTAGTCTCTTGGAGAAGGAGGACCAAGGGTTTTTATTTTATAACCAAGCTCTTAAGTTCAACCATTCTTTTTTCTGACCCTAATTATTTGTAGTTCTAGGAGTGGACTTTCATCATTTACTTGTGGATTTAGAGCCCCCTTGAAGAGGGGCATGACCAATTCCTTTTCTGGTTTGCTTGAGAAGGGGAAGAGAGAGAAAGAGGGAGAGGACGAGGAAGGGAGAGAGAGTGAGAGATATATATAGATATGGAGAGAGAAAGGGAGTGAAAAGGGAGAGATGGAGAGAAAGCGAGGGAGAGAGGAGAGAGAGGGAGGGAGAGAAGGGAAGAGAGAGAGGGAGAGAGTGAGGAAGATAGCGATAGAGTTGGAGGGGAGAGAGAGAGAGAGTGATGGGGGGAGAAACAGGGGGAGGTGGGAGATGAGAGAGAGAGAGGAAGGAAGAGAGAGAGGACTCGTGAGAGAAAAGGATTGAGGGAGGGAGAGACATGGATTTGGAGGGGGAAAGTGAGAGAGGGAAGAAAAAAGACACGGAGAGATAGAGTTGGAGAGAGAGAGGTAGTGACAAGGAAGAGATGGAGAGAGAGTGAGTGAGAGAGGAGAGGAGGGAAGAGAGAGAGGAGAGGGGGAGAGAGGGTGAGACACATAGATAAAGGGGGAGAGAAGGGGAGAGAGAGCGAGACACATAGATGAAGGGGGAGAGAAGGGGAGAGAGAGAAGGAGATAGAGAGGGATATAATGACTAAAACAAACATAGATCCATCTTAACCCGAGATCTATCAAGCGCTGAGAGGGATCAAATCTCTTGAGGTGCAAACTTCTTTTTTGAGGGGAAAACTTGAGAAAAGGTTTGCACCTAGGGAGATTTGATCCTTCTAGAGTTAAGATAAATCTATATTAGTCATATAGAATTTACTAAATACTTCCAAGTTAAATACAATTTATTAAGTACTTTTAAATTCATTTATAGTAAAAAATATACCTTATATTAGCTTCTCATTTTAATTAAATAAAAACCATACATCATTTTTTTAATTTTGTGGAAAAACCTGTGAACAGTTTTGAAACCTGTGAACAGTTTTGAAACCATTTCAAAACTGTTCACAGGTTTTTCCACAAAATTAAAAAATTCAAGCAACTTGTATGGACTCCCTCTTTAAAACCATACATCATATTAAATTCTTTACCCTCCATTAAATTCTTTATTATTATTTCCCTACCATCCAGAATGATCATGGGTCGTTTCATAATTATTTTGAATGTACTATTTGTTTACAATTAACTTACCAGAATAATTATTATGATCGGACTTAAAATCAACACTTGTTTACAAAGATATTTGAACGTACTAAAACAATATAATTAATCAGATATTTAAACCCTCTCCGTGCACACAAAATTTCGTAACAATCTTAGTGGAGCTTTCATTGTTGCTTCTTGCAGTACATGATGTTGTGCATAATTAATAATGGGGGGAAATGATTAGAGAGACTATGAACATAGTCTTCATGTCTCCACCTCCACCGAAGATAATATATGGATGGCAGGTGAGATGATTGATTCCCGATTCCCTGGGGTGGTGCGAGTGAACAGACCCTTCGGATGTTGTACAACGGTTTGAGTGTGCTTTCATCTTTAATCTCACCGATTTTAGCCTTTTTGTAACGACTTTCAGCTTCACCAGCTTTTGCCGTGATTTTTTTAATGACTTTAACCATTAGAACATAGACCAATCACCAAACTGAACTGAACTGAGTTCAATTGATAATTATAAATACTTGATCTCGGCAATTTTCTGATCCATGCCTATCTCGTCCCTTCCTCTTCGACTGTCAATTCAATTCTGTGCAGTTTCAAGTTCCGATCGTTCTGGTGAATCAATCTATAGGCAATGGAGGCGTTCAATCAACATCTGTCCGCGCAGCCATTTGCAGCCAGATTTGTGGAGATGGTCATATGCCTAACCTTGTTCACTGCTATGGTCTCGGCGAAGCTACACACTCACATATTCGTTGTATGTCTTCCCACCTTCAATATTCTCCATGTAAACGTATATTATATTTTGGTAGAAAAGGGAGCTATCTTGCTTTATTTGGGTGGTATTATTTGATTGCTTTATGGATGCACTTCATGGCCCGTTCTGTCAATAACATTGATACACACAGTAAATTTCTCTGGGAAATTATTTTTAGTAGTTGCCTCGGTTCATTGAATATGTGTCACATGCACTAGTCATGTCAACTTAAAGTAATGATGTTTGTGGCTGGTTAATCGCAAAATTCAGCTTCGATCTACACCTGTGAAAAGGTTATGTGGGACACACAATATCATCACTGTGAACGGACAGTTCCCGGGTCCTACGCTGCATGTTAGAAACGGAGACAAACTTAAAGTCAAAGTGCACAATCAGGCGCAATATAACGCTACCATTCATTGGTACGTCTCTAGCCCATCGAGTAGTACTGCATCATATTGATGTTAATGCATAACTTTAAAAGGAATAAATTGTTTATGCTTGTATTTACAGGCACGGAGTGCGGCAATTTCGCACAGGATGGTCCGATGGACCTGAATTTATAACACAATGCCCCATTCGCCCAGGCCGAAGTTACACATATAAATTCACCATCACTGGTCAAGAAGGGACTCTATGGTGGCATGCACACAGTTCATGGCTTCGAGCTACTGTGTATGGAGCCTTGATCATCTTGCCAACGCTGGACACCACTTATCCCTTTACCTTTACCAGGCCGCATCGCCAGATTCCCATTCTTCTAGGTATGCTGCCGCATTATTCAATGTTTTATGTTCTTCTGTTAGAAATATTAATTGTGCACCATTTCAATTTAAGTTGTAATGCGATTGAAATATTTGACCCTGTTTGCATTGACAGGAGAATGGTGGAATAGGAATCCCATGGACGTTGTGAATCAAGCAACCCAAACAGGAGCTGCCCCCAACGTTTCAGATGCATTTACTATAAATGGACAACCAGGCGACCTATACAAATGTTCTACTTCAGGTACATTAGACTGAATCTATTCAGATATTTCAGAACTTAGTAAGCTCGCAAATGATTGGTCGCTAATGGCAAACGATGGTTAACTTGCAGATACCTTTAGCGTGTCGATGAAAGGTGGGGAAACTAATCTTCTACGTGTTATCAACGCTGCACTCAATAGTGACCTATTCTTCTCCATTGGTAGCCACACAATGACAGTTGTCGCTGTGGATGCCTTGTATACAAAACCTTTTCAGACGAATGTTCTGATGCTCGGCCCCGGCCAGACAACAGACATACTTCTCACTGCCAATCAGGCTACAGGTAGATACTACATGGCTGCTCGAGCATATTCCAGCGGGCAAGGAGTTCCCTTCGATAACACCACTACCACTGCCATTTTAGAATACGAGGGAAGCTCTAAGACTTCAACTCCAGTCATGCCTAATCTTCCATTCTATAACGACACCAACAGTGCTACTAGCTTCGCTAATGGTCTTAGAAGCTTGGGTTCACACGACCACCCAGTCTTCGTTCCTCAGAGTGTGGAGGAGAATCTGTTCTACACCATCGGTTTGGGGTTGATCAAATGTCCGGGGCAGTCTTGTGGAGGTCCCCACGGATCAAGATTTGCAGCAAGTATGAATAACATATCATTTGTTCCGCCAACCACTTCTTCCATCCTTCAAGCTCAGCATTTTGGCATGAAAGGAGTATTCTCCGCGGACTTCCCCGATAACCCTTCCGTGGGATTTGATTATACCGCACAGAACATCAGCAGAGACCTCTGGTCCCCTGTGAAAGCCACAAGAGTGAAAGTTCTTAAATATAACTCGACGGTGCAACTAATTCTTCAAGGAACCAATATATTTGCGGGTGAAAGCCATCCTATCCATCTCCATGGTTATGACTTCTACATCGTGGGAGCAGGCTTTGGCAATTATAACGCACAAACCGATCCTCACAAGTTCAACCTGGTGGATCCTCCTATGCGCAACACTGTGAACGTTCCAGTCAATGGCTCGGCTGCAATAAGATTCGTGGCTGACAATCCTGGTGAGCATTTAATTTGTTTCACAGCATTCCACTTTCCTTCTGTACTGGTGTCCTGAATATTGGATCCTACTTTGCGCATAGTGGTAATTATGGTGATCATTATTTATTGCAGGAGCTTGGGTGATGCACTGCCACTTGGACGTGCACATAACATGGGGATTGGCCATGGTGTTTGTGGTTAACAATGGACCTGACGCTCTTTTGAGTCTCCAGTCACCTCCCAGAGATCTTCCGCTATGCTGAGGAAAACTGTGATGCATAGCGATCCTCTATTGGTCCCACTTCATTCTTTTTCCTTCTCGTCACTTTGCTCCTTCCATCGTTTATGTCTATCTTGGGATCCCCACTTGTTATGACGTTCCGCGCCATTATTTGTATTCACATTCAGTGGCAATTCGTGGAAATTTTTATATCTAATGCAGTCACACGAGCATAATGTCGGGAAATGCTATAAATAAACATAATAAACAAAGCACAAAATCATGAGTTGAACGAGTTTCAGTGCAAGTAAATCATTCATTTTTATACAGTGGCCTTGGTATAAAAACGTCAATATTACTCATAACTAAATATTTATATGGAAAATTGTATAGACTCCATGGAGTTACCTCTGTTCATTGATGATTGATTTGAAAGCTGAATTAACAATTGTTCACAAACTCAGCCTAATGAGCCAACTTACACTCATATGAATATCAATTATTATTACCTATGAGCTTATTAAATTATTCTATCATACATTCGTGTTATTAACCTATGAGTAACACTGCCAATTAAACTATAGTTGAAGCTTGTGCAAAGAGTTTTGTGTGGAGAGATTTTTGCTTTCATAGTGTGGAGCATTCCGCACAACTTTTAATCAATTAATTAGCATACAAATAGAGGAAGAGACTATGCTACATTACAACTATAACTCTTGTTTAATATATTATATGGAAAGAACATATGTTGCATTTTTATAACAGGTAAATAATTCATTAAAAAATTAAAATATTTTAATAAAAGAAACTTATTATATGTTAGTAGTGTTTTTATATATATATTTTTGAATTAGAGCAAATTTTTTTTTGTATTAATGTGAAAAATATGTGTTTGGAGACACTCCCATATAACAGAGTTTAGAAAAACAAAATCTTTCTCCCATTAAACTACAAGAAGATATGAGAAAGGGAAGGGATAGCAATAATGGCCTATTCAGATTCTTCAGAAGGAAGAACATTTAAATTTATGACACACCCCATAGCTAGAGAAGAGGAGTATGCCGAGGAAGAATCTTTGTGATGGAACTAACCTGAAAAATATTGTAGATCCACTAATTATTTTTGAAGCGTTGTCGGCTTCTCTGCAATGGCCTACATTTTATCCTCCGTTGAGTTGCCAATGCATCCATAATGGCCTGCATTTTTACTCTCTCTTTGATAAATAATTACATAGCCACAATTAACGAAGATGTAGTTTGATTATATTGGAGTTGAAGATGTAGAATGTCTTGTAGTTGAGAAAGGGCCTTTTCCCAATCTAATTTCTACATATTAAAGAAGGCAAAAAGTAACTCTAAAACCAATTGCACTATAAGCCACCATGTTATCACGCCAATTGGGACTACTCCACAAAGGTGGCCTAGAAAGGACCCTTAATGCACCACTAAATCCACTCAAGGGGGGAGTGAAGCGAAAACTAAGGAGACAAAATAAACCCCAACACCAAGATAACAATTGATAGACCACAATACACATGTTAAGCACCAATGATGCTATAAGCCACTCCACTTCCACAACCCCTCTCAAAGTTCCATATAAATCCCCGACTATTACTATCTCATGAAGACCAATTGTTGAAGCTTTTATAGAACCATGAAACTGAGTGGGAGGGGATGGGGAGAAACCAACAAAAAGTAAACCCAGGTGTTGGGACAACATTTTATTATCAAAAGGGTCAAATTCCAAATCCTTGGAGAACATTAATCATACCAAAAGACAAATTTCCTTGGAAGGCCGAGATTGATGGGGGTTCCCTGAAAACACCCACGAGGACATCACCTCGACCCTTGACTTCAACCCTGGCCCCAAAGGGGCACACAACATCCCCATAAGGAGAATAGGGTACACAATGAATATTTTCCCAAGGAAACCAACTTCAACAGTAGATCCCCCAACTTCCTCATAGAGCCAAAGAACCAATTCTAGACTTAAACTCAAATTTAAACTAGAATCGAGGCTGCGAGGACCTATGGAATGAATTAAGAAAAGTAATCATACCTTAAAGTGGATGTTTACTTATAGGTTGACTTGATAGATCCCACACGGAGCTCTAGAGCCAAGAAATCCCTCAAATTTCAAATCGTTTCTCCCCCCATTGTGCAAAATGGAGTTGGGATTTCATTTCCTACATTTCCACTATTATGGAGCATTTTTTTTGTAGATCTAATTCATGCGAGAAGTATGGTGGTAGGCTATATCCCCTCCTACCGTGGGAACCAAATCGCCAATGATTGCAAAATGAATGCCACACTAACCTTCCCATTTAGAGAAATGAATCTCACCATCTTGGTTCTAAATTTGTGTTGTCTTGGAATTGCAACACGTGCAGGGGGGAAGTCCTCATATCACAATATTTTCCCGACCATGTCTTGGAACTGCAACACGTGCAGGGGGAAAGTCCTCGGATCATAATATTTTCCCGACCATGTCTTGGAGCTGCAACACGTACAGGTTGAAGTCCCCATATCACAATATTTTCCTGACCATTTACAACCTATGATCCATTTCCTTTTGAAGAATGGGTGTGGATATATCGGTCCCCGCCCAAGCCCTGAGTGAGCCATTGAAATTTCATGGGATAGGAGAAATAAAAGTTGATCATTAACTATTAATGACCCCATATAGCTTAACTTCTTAGTTTTCATTGTGTATGTTTTGATGTTGTTATCCTTAAAACATGATAATATTGATATTTAGAGAATTGAGAAAGAATACTTATAATCCTCCCAATAATTATATTAATTATATTAATTGGAGTCCCCTATGATTAAAAATTAAAACATTGGATATAATCGCTTTCCTGAAGCAATGAGGGACCTTGAAATAATGCATACCCTTCCACTTGGTGGTTAGAAGCTGTCTCCAAACTCCAAGCAAAAGTTGTTTGGATTTTTCTTACGAAGTTGAAGATAATCCCCCATCTCCCATCTAGTGTTTTTATACACCTTAGATTTAGTGAATGTACTCAATTCTTCAATAATTTGATATATATGACATAGGTTGAGCCTTATGTACATAAAACTCTCAAATAATAAAATATTAAACAATGATATGTACATAAAAATATTAAATAATAAACTATTAAACAAAACTATAGACTTCTCACTCATCTTTGTTGATAAATATTAAGAATTGTTGTTTTATGTTTTGTTTAAAACACATTAATGTTGTTGTATTATTATAATATACAAATATTTAAGGATATATTGATTTATAGCACTAGATTATTTATTAATTTAAGCAGTAGTTTGTATATATATAAGATATTTTTTAAAATAAAATTTTATGACGATATTTTGAATTTTAGATGAATTGAAAATAATTTACTTTATCTAATTGTAATTTTTTTATACAGTAAAAATAATATTACCAAGTTTTAATATTTTTGTTTACCATTTAAAAAAATTTAAGAATACACTCTGTCATTGCTTTGTTTATTATTTAAGTAAAATTGTCAAAACAAAATTATGCATTAATGAAATATTAATAGAATATCCGATTTTTTTTTTGAACTAAAATAATCATAATGCAAATCATACCAAACACAAAATGTTTTTGATATTTAAGACTCTAACAAAATATAAATTATGTGGGTAGTGACCACTTATCAATAGATACAGAAATATATATTGTGTTTGCAAATTCGTCTTTCCTCTTTTGTTTATAGAAAATAAGAATTGTTTCTTTTTTATCGACCAATAAAAAAATGGAATTTCCTTAGTATAATATACAAACACACACACACACACACACATATATATATATTGTGTTTGCAAATTCGTCTTTCCTATTTTGTTTATAGAAAATAAGAATTGTTGCTTTTTTATCGACCAATAAAAAAATGGAATTTCCTTACTATAATATACAAACATATATTATATAATTGTTGATCCTTAAAACATATGTTGTTGATCCTTAAAACATGATAATATCAATATTTAAAGAATTGAGAAAAAGTACTTATAATCCTCCCCATAATTATATTAATTGGAGTCCCTTATGATTATAAATTAAAATATTGTATATAATTGCTTTCCTGAGCCAACGAGGGACCTTGAAATAATGCATACCCTTCCACTTCATTGTTAGAAGTTGTCTCCAAACTCCAAGCAAAAGTTGATTGGATTTGTCCTATGAAGTTGAAGATAATCCCACATCTCCCATCTATTGTTTTTATACACATTTAGATTTAGTAAATGTATTGATTTGTTGAATAATTTGATATATATGAGATAGGTTGAACCTTATGTACATAAAAATCTCAAATAATAAAATATTAAACAACTATATGTAAATAAAAATCTTAAATGATAAACTATTAAACAAAACTATAGACTTCTTGCTCATCTTTGTTGATAAATATTAAGAATTGTTGTTTTATGATTTGTTTAAAAAACAATGATGTTGTTGTATTACTATAATATACAAATATTTAAGGATATATTGATTTATATCACTAGACTATTTATTAATTTAACATTATTTAGAAAATATAAATATATTTTAAAATAAAATTTTAATAATCATATATTCACATTTATAAAAAAATTTAAAAAGTAATTTGACAATAAAATAATTTACTTTATCTAATTGTAATTTTTTTATACAGTAAAAATAATATTACCAAGTTTTAATATTTTTGTTTACCATTTAAAAAAAAAAAAAAATACACTCTATCATTGTTTTGTTTATTAATTTAAGTAAAACTATCAAAAAAAATTATGCATTAAGGAAATATTAATAGAATATATGATTTTTTTCTTGAAGTAAAATAACCATAATGCAAATCATACCAAACATAATTTTTTTTTGATATTTATGCAGTAAGGTGTTTCCCTCTGAGAATAACTCCCCTCCAATGTCACTTATCCCTTTATTTGCCTTTGATGTATGTGTTAGCCGATAGAAATTGCCTCTGCCATAAGATTAAAAGCTGTTATCCACTGGCATTATTCAGTTAGGATTCTCTAACAACATTTTATTAAGGCGTCCATAACTCGACGTTCCTCTAAATCCAGGCACTGAAGGCAACTCTTTTGGAGGTTCTTTCGAGCTAGGAATTACAGGTTTCTCTGGTCATTTGAGAAAGATGAACTTCATGGGATCCTGGGAAGGGATCTCTTGTAAGGGTCTTGACTCACTCTCTACTGCAGATGGGGGTTTTCCGCTTCCTGGCCCGCGGCCTACCCTGGATGCAGGGGAAATTTCAACTACCCACGCTTTGAAAGTATTATATGTGACACTTTCTGAAGCAAAGGAGGATCCATCGCCTGAGGTCTGGAGTGGGATACCTATCCTCGGCCTATCCCTTGGCTTACAGGAGTGGGAACCTAAAAGGCATAGAGGAGATGTTTTATTGGATAGTCTGCCATTGGCTGAGAGTGAGGGAACCTATATTCACAAAATGTCAACAACATATGATGATTTGGGTCTATTCCCATCCATGCTCCAACTTCAACAAATGGTGAAGATGTAACTGCTCAAAATCTACCTCATTGATTGTCAGACTCTTTCCATATCAAGGAGTATGAGGCAATGCTAATTCGAGCCCTGGTGAAATCAGCTGAAGAGTTTGAACTTGACAAGGTATCTAAAAGTGCATATATTCCTCCCACTATGCATGACTCTCTTTATTCTGCAGAACCATATGCACTAGAAGATGATGGAAATACCTTGCAACCTCTGTCATCCATGCTTCAACTCAATGAAAGTGATGAATCATATCATGCACCATTTTCCCTCTTAACTTCTTATGATGAGTGACCTTACAAAAAGTCTATTACATACGATGCTCCTGTAGCTCCTGATGTAAGTTCTAGACTTCAACGGGTCTTCCTCCCAAGGGCACTGATTTCTACAAATGATAGTCTGATCATTTGAGAAATATGGACTTCATGGGAGCCTGGGAAGGGATTTCTTGCAAGGGTTTTGACTCAGTCTCTTACGCAAATGGGGGTTTTTTGCTTCCTCGCCCGCGGACTGCCCCAGAAGTAGGGGAAAGTTCAGCTATCCATGCTTTGAAAGTATTTTATGCGGCACTTTCTGAAGCAAAGGAGGAGCCATCACCTGACGTATTGAGTGGGATACCTATCCTTGACCTCTCCCTTGGCTTACAGGAGTGGAAACTTGGAAGGCATAGAGGAGATGTTTTATTGGATAGTATGCCATTAGATGATAGTGAGGGAACCTCTATTCAACAAATGTCAACAACATATGATGATTTGGGTCTATTCCCATCCATGCTCCAACTTCGACAAATGGTGAAGATGCATCTGCTCAAAATCTATCTAATTTAT
Organism: Pinus taeda; assembly: GCA_000404065.3. Taxonomy (NCBI): domain Eukaryota; kingdom Viridiplantae; phylum Streptophyta; class Pinopsida; order Pinales; family Pinaceae; genus Pinus; species Pinus taeda. The sequence continues at coordinate 1,254 of APFE030909185.1, read as the reverse complement.
TGTCAGACACTTGCTATCTCAAGGAGTATGAGGCAATGTTGATTCGAGCCTTGGTGAAATCAGCTGAAGAGCTTGAAACTGACAAGGTATCTAAAAGTGTATTTGTTCCTCCCACTGTGCATGGCTTTCTTAATTCTGCAGAACCATATGCATTGGAAGATTATGAAAATTCCTTGCAACCTTTGTCACCCATGCTTCAAATCAATGAGAGTGATGAATCATATCATGCACCATTTTCCCGCTTAACTTCGTATGAGCAACGATCTTACAATAAATCTATTACATACGATGCTCATTTAGCCACTGATGTAAGTTTTAGACTTTAATGAGTCTTCATCCCAAGGGCACATATTTCTGAGAATGATAGTCTAAATGAAGGGACTTCGGATTTTCCAAACTCAAGCCCACTATTACAGAGTATGTCCAAGCTTCTAGAGTCAATGTCACTAGTAGCTGAAAATGGAAATTTAGTTACCTTTCAATCTCATCAAAAGGGGAGCCATGCAGAAAATCCTAAGGAGAGTGCTAAAGGATTTAAAATACTTCTGAAATTTGCTAGCAAAATTCATGGTACTTCGGCAACAACTGATAATTATGAAGATGTAGATCATTTAAGCGAAGGAGAGGGCAGGATTCCTGAAGATCAAGGTGGTAATACTGATGTAACTACAGATGTTGGTGTTACAAATACTCATCTATCAAGGATAACAAGTGGTGCAACACTTTATAGTGGAGCTAATCAAGGTAGATTTTTGCTTAGATTTCTATTAAGCTCTTCGTATGCTTCATGATTTCTCCATATTTCTTGTGCGAATAACATGTTTAAGAAACTTGGTGAATTTTTGGCACTTGAATGTTGCAGTAACTTCTCTTAGAAGCTTTATTTCTCAGAATGATGCTAATTCTATGATAAACACCCATAAAGGTAAAACGGGCCCTCAATCATATTAAAATAATTGCCTAAATTTGAATGTATCATAGCTGCAGTTTCTTTTGGCACATATTTGGTATGTTTTAGAAAATTCATTAATTTGTCGATCTTGTGTTAACCTCATAGCATCATACTCTTTCTTTTCACTTTCTAAATTATGGAGAAATGGCAGTGAAACAAAGTCAAGATGAGGTTTGTATATGCATTTGAAATTCATATAATGATGATAGTGGATTCAACTGGATAAATTATATCTGCCATCTCCTGACGGTTGAACCACTCAAAGAAAGCATCAGAGAAAGAAACCTGTGGCTGACCAGCAT
>APFE030909184.1:7542-21217 GCA_000404065.3 Pinus taeda | reverse complement strand
TCTCTACATTTTTAATCCCTATGAGTTTATAATTTCTACCTATAATGTTATAATATGCCTTCTCTACAATTGCATATATATGATCAAAATTTGGTGTGCCAAGTAAAATTTATTGTAACATTCTTGGAGCTTGTTAATTTTTTACCCGTTCCTCAGAGTGAATTTCTACATTATTCCACATGTCAAATTTTTCAAAATTTATTCTAAATTATTTACCTAGACTATTTTCGTATGTCACCTCAAATTATTAAAATTTTCACAATTCAAAACTTCTCTGAATTTTTTTTTATTGTAAACATACCAACATGACACATTGAAAATAAATTTCTAAATTAGTTACAAACCATAACATGCAAAGGGTATATATATGAAATTATAGAGGATAATGATACAGAATTTTGCGTAACATTAACTCAATATCTATCCTTAGTCTCCTAAAAATTTCATGTTCTGAAGATCCTGAATATTTTTTTTTTTTTAATCCAAAATTCAATGATGGCTCATTTGAAACATCAAAAACCTAGGCTCATAACTCTGATACAAAATTTTATCATCTAAATGCACATGAAAGAAAAAGTAAACACCATGTACAACAATGTGAGTGTGGTGCACAACTCCAACATAGCTAAGAGAAATAAGATACATAATATCTTATTAAAGAATAGGGAAACCTCTCCAAACACCCAAATTCATGCACGCATCCAAATCCATTGTCATCAATAATGACTACATATACCTACATATACATATCACATATTGCACATGTGACCCCTTCATTGCTAGATTGATCCTATTACATAAACATTTACACATTACATGCATATTTAACCCATGTATGGTTCTCATTGGGGTCAATCATACACATTTAACCCCATATATTTTTCCATTGGGGTCATATCAAGCAACAACACTGTTTTATTAGTAGACAAAAGAAAACACATGCATTTTTAACCCATGATCATTTATCAACACACATTCATTTCCTTAAAAAAAGTTTTGTAATCTAGATGGCATGACCATGTGATAATTTAGAAGGGCCCAAGAACATTTCAAAAAAATCTCATACATGCTCTTAAAAATGCATTCTCAATCCTACTTAAATACATCCCTAAGATCCCATTTCCATTTTATTATCCCTAAATTCATGTAAGGCCCTTTTTTTAAATATCAATGGTTGATCATTAACACAATACAAAATCTTACATAAGGAAATCCATTGATCTTTACTTAATACACAATCTTACATAAAGAAATCTTTTCGAAATATCCCAAATAGCGAAATAATCCACTGATGTGGCACACTCTAGGTGTTCTAGTTAAAATTAATTGCAATCAAAGCACTGAACACAACATTATCTAGAAATGCATCATTTATTTATATTGCAATCAAAACACTGAACACAACATGATCGGGAAATGCATCCTTTATTTATATTAATAACTGAAGAAAATTATACATGCCCATACAATAAGTTTCAAGCCCCTGCAATGGCATGTGGGACTCCTTATCACAAAGAAGACAAATGCATTGAAGCACAATCGTGGATCCACCAGAAAAAAAATAACACCCATGGGGTTTTCGTCCTTGGGATCAAACTAGACAAATAACACCCATGGGGTTTTCGTCGTTGGGATCAAGCTAGACCGGCCACACCAAGTTCTCAATAAAAACACAACAAGATAGATAAACTCCAATGATCCAAATGCTTAGCTTCTATCTCTTCTTATAATCTTGATGGATTCTCTAAAGATCCTATTTTATTATTTTCTCTTAAAAACTCAAAAAAATACCATGCACTGATACCATAGAAAAATACCACCTAAATATCATAGACAAATTCCATCCATTTTAACTCAAAAAAATTATTACAATATACTTCACCCTATAGTAATAAAGGAAATCTTGGTTTCTTACACAAAATCAATCATAGTTTTTAGTTGACTTCCTATAAATTAGATTCGTAAAAAAAAGCTTTCTCAACCCTAAAATCAAGATTTTCTCTAAATTATGATCTCCGTATTCAGAAAGGAGACTTGAAGTAAAATTTATTTAATTTTAATATCCTTATATATTCATAACACGAGATATCAAAACATGCAGCAGTTATCACAAATGATGTTCAAAACATTAACGTCCAAAGCTCATTTCATAACAGCTTTGCAACACGTCTAAATTCATCCTAACTATAAAGGTTGAGGATGGGAAACTTAGGTCAAAACATCATTGGAAAATATTTCTCTATTATGTTGAGGTTTATCATTGCTGCTACAACTGAAGTTTGTTTTCTTAATCGAAAAAAAATATTATATTATTATAGATATTCCTATTATAGATATTATTATTATATTTTCTTGGATTGCAAAATTATAATTATTTACGACTACATATGTATTATTTATTTCTTAGTCATGTAGATCTTTATACAATTTAGTAGGATGGAGTGATAATACTTTATATTAATTTAAAACTCTCATAAATATTATTTACTAAACAGTAAATAAAACATTTAATTAAACCATATTTTATTACAATAGAGTATGAAAGAATGTGTAAAATAGTTTAATATGAAATATTAATTTATAATTATGTAAAATGCTAAAACTAAATTTATCTTTTAACTTTTTTTTTTATTTTTTATTTTTAAAAATATTTTAATACGACTTTCAATGAAAAATTTAAATATCTATTTTAAATAACATATTTCAATATCAATTTCCCTAAAAAAATTGACCATAAATAAATTTTCTCAATAAAATAATTTTATATGAAATTTATATAAAGAGAGAGCTAAATTGACCATGAAAATGAAAACTAACTCTTATGCGGTTAGGAGGTTCAAATTTCATGGTTTCAATTGTGCCTTGGGAAGGGGTATACATAGGCACCTAAAAGTTAAGAAATTATAGTAAAAACACACATAAACACTTAAAAATTAAGAAATGTAAGAAGTAAAAATCTTCAATTTTACTTAAATTATAAAAAACAAATATTTTCAATGGTCAATATTCATATTTTAACTTTTAAAAATTTGTACTTAAAAAAAAATTAATTTCTCCTAAAAAAAATTATAATTAATATACCTAATAAAACGCCAAATATATTATTAATATATATTAATATAAAAAGTTTTAAATAAACTACAATACTGTTCTTAAACCGAATAAATTCTTTGTAAAACCATACTTACAAGTGATTTAAACTTGACACGGGCACAATCCAAACAAATCCAAATGATGTTCACGCACTGGATAATAACATTTATCAAAAAACTCTTTACATCCCATAATAATCAAAATATTATCTTTCTCTTGATAATTTTCATCTACGGTAAAGAGTAACTATAAAACACCATTCCATAAGCAACTTGAGAGAAATGTTTGTACTTCAAAAAAATTATTGTTAATAAATCAAATAAAAAATATAATAATGTATATTGATATAATGATAATAATGTATATTGATAAATTCTACATAGGGAAAAAAATTCTATCCTTTAAACGGGTTACGATGCTGTCGTGTGATATAAACTTGACACAGACACAATCCAAAAAAATCCAAATGATATTCACGCACTGCATAACATTTATCACAGAACCCTTTGCATCCCATAATAATAAAAAGATTATCTTTCGTGCGATAATTTGTTTTCTTCTGTAAAGAGTAACTATACAACACCATTCCAGGAGTAATTATACATCACCATTCCAGCATTAAATATGGGAAAGGCATGTCACATATAAAAATTATTTATTTCCTCCTGTGATACCCTGTAAAATTCTGATAATCGCTGGCATCGATCCTGACATATTACGAACAGGAACCATTGTTCACAAAACATTAAGCTTGCTTACATATGATTAAGCCACATGCCAATGCCGATGTCGTACTCGGCCCATTGTTGATAGAAGAGACAGTAAAGATTATTTGATAGAGACAAATAGACAAGCCACGTGCGGAGGATGTGGATGGGCCAAAGGCTGTGTTTTCACTTCTATGCGCATTTAATCAAAACCAACACTATTGGAGTTGCAGTCAAATATTCATATGTGCATTTCATCATAAACAAACAATAATTGACTCGTAATCAAATATTCATGAAAGCAAGAAGCATCCTCCAACTACATATTATTCTTGTTCGAACTATCGAACATGTCAAAATTTTAATGATCAGAATGATATAATTTTTTTAATTTGAAGATATTATATATTAATTTTTTATAATTCAATATTAATATATTATATAATTTAATTTAATATTAAATGTTTATTTTCTCATTTGTTACGCAGTAAGGCATTTCCTCTAAAAGAGACTTTGCACCCTGGCCCACGTGTCATTACCATGGCCATTAGATGATATGTTACGCAATTGAACCATGTTGAGTCATTAGATTATGCTAAGGTAGTTGGAACTCCCTCACTGCCTTACCAGCACAAATTTGATCCCTCCAAAAATGGTTTCAGCTGTTTTGGCTTCTCGTCATCAATTAAACAAACGTTGTAAAACACTATGAGCTTTCTATCACAGTAATTGGACCGCAATTCTTTTGATTTGTTGAAATCGAAATGGGAGCCAATAGCAAAAACTCTCAGTGAAAGACACCGAGGAGTTTCAAAGTAGTGAAAGTGGCCATGCAGTTTTGATGGAGATAAAATGACCAACAATTTTTTTTTTTATCTCAACTACATTTGCTTTCTCTAGTCACACAACAATATTTGATGGGATTTTACTAAATTTCTTGATCACAGGTTGCAGCTATTGCTGAGAAAAGGGGCCATGAAGATGGAAATCCTTGGTTAAATCTTCCAGAGGTAATCTGGACATTCCTCAAATAGAAAAATATTGCAATTCATTTCCATCTTCTGTGTTCTTTCTATTCAAATCTATTTATTTCAGGATTTGATAATTTGCGACACTTCAAATCTATTTATTTGAGGATTTGATAATTTGTGTGTCGTAGGTGGCAACATTCACAAAGGTATTTTCCTCGGTTGTTTGAATCGTGGTGTCACGCCCCCAGGCCTACGGTAGTCTTTCAACTGTACATGGAGAGGTGCGGCACCATTGAACACTTTCTTTTCACCAATACTTATGTTCATGGACTACACCTAACCATTAGTCTACTTAGTTTGTTTTTCGCAACCAAGTAATTATTATGTTTCCTTTATACCAATGAACACCCATAGACATTCATTATCATCAGCAATTATACATGAAGAACACAATTACACAGTATAAAGGAAGGGGAAACTCTCAGAACAATGAGTCTGCTCAAATTCAATATATTATTCAACTTTACAATGTTTACAAGTATACTTGGGAAACACCAAGTTTCATACTTAGCCAATTTTACAACATGCCACACTTCTGTGTGTCAACCGAGTTCCTTGTTCGAGTTTGGTGGGCACGCCCTCACACGAGCTACCAACCTCACTCCTCAACCAAACTTCATTTACTACTACACGACGGGTGGTCGACCTCACATAGATCACCACCGCATTTCCTCTTGCATGATGGGCACGCAACCTACCCGAGTCACCCATGACACCTTCACACGGCGGGCAGGCGACCTACCCGAGTCACCCAAGACACCTCCGCGTTTCTTCTTGCATGACAGGCGGGCAACCTACCTGAGTCACCCGTGACACCTTCACATGGCATGCAGGTGACCTACTCGAGTCACCCAAGACACCTCCGTGTTTCTTCTTGCACGATGGGCGAGTGACCTACTTGAGTCACCCAAGATACCCATGTTACATTGAATGGCGAGCGACCTCCTACCCGCGCCTTCACCGAATACAACCTTTGTGCGATTTCACCATGTACCTTGCCCAAGGATGAGCACATAAGAGCTGCGCCTCTTACAACCTGCTACAGCTCGCACTTCTTCTTGTCCACCGAATTAATGTGTTCGAGTTGGTGATGCCAAATGCTCCAATCACTCGTTTATTTATACCATTGGTTGGGCGAGTCGTTGCCCAAGCCGACTAGTCCATTATGTGCCAAATGCCCTTACACACGCCTATTCGCCTTGTCCATTGTTGGTCGGCCAACAATCTTCGCTCGAACTGCCACAGTATGTAAGGTCAGCTCGTGGACCATGCGAAATGCTCCCACGCTATATATTCACCATCGCTCAACCTCTAATGCACATTATATGTATGTATCTTCGCATATTTCAAACTTAGCTGCTCGCACTTTGCACTGGCAAGAAGAAACCAAACCGCAAGTCCTTACATCCTCCTCCATCTGAAGTCATTGTCGTCCTCAACAATCATGCCATCCTGGTAGCCATCCACCAAGATCATCATCTCTAACTATCTCATCCTTGGTCCATGATATCAACTCCTCCACATACTACAAACATCCTTGAAACATATGTAGAACCACCATCTCCATCATGTGCCATGCCATTCTGTGAACTGTCCTCCTTGCCTGCCTGATACCAACATCTCTATGGTACACTACTAGCCCCCATGACTTAAAATAGTCGGGTGATCAGTCCAACTGTCACACTCAAATCATATGAATGTCCATCCTTATGCTTTCACTAGTCTTTCTCGGATTCTGCCACATCCTGGACTCACCAAGAATCTCACCCATGCTCAGGTCCATGGAAACTCCATCCCATCTGCAACATGTCATGATGCTTAATATTGAACCATTCCTGCAACATCTGTCATACCTGCACAACCTGTTTTAAGGACTCGCTGCCATGAGAAACTAACAATGAGCCCCATCTTCTATGTAATCGAAGAAGACGTAGAGGGAGTAGAGACTGAAGGCTCACCCTCACTAATAAGCTCAATCCATCTGCTAGGATTCTCTATCTCCATCCTCTGTAGATATGCAACCCAATCCTCCTCTCAGAAATTCGATCTCACATAAACCTCCTCCTCATCATCATCATCCTAAACCTCCTCTAGCCTTCTTGACAAATCCGAGATATTATCGGATAGTGTCCTGATAATAAATGACTGCTCGGTAAGATTTGCCTCAATAGTAGACAACCGCTTACTCATTTCTTCCATGTGCTTCTCATCGTCCATCTGCATCACTACCAATTTACAATCAGGTCTTGTCACACCAATGGGTACATCTTCCCTTCCAATGTAAATGTATAGCTTCTTCAAATGTGGAACAGTAATAGCATCAAATTGTTTCAAGAATTCCATCCCCAGCACAAGTTCATAGTCATCAATCCGCACTATAATGAAGTCGACTTTCCCGATCCACTCACCTAGTGTTGTGTACACTCTTTCAACTACACTAAGAACACAATCAGGAGGAGAATTCATTGTCTTCATTTGTGCCTTTACCAATACAAACTTCAGCCCAATCCTTCTTGAAATATCTTCACTCATGAAGTTGTGAGTAGCCCCACTATCCACCATAGTGAGTATATCAGCACTCCCAATCTTCATCCTAACATACCCCAAACTATTCCTCTCAGAATATCTCCGAGAGGCCACCTCTGTAGCAGCAGCAGCTCCAAGAATTTGCATCATCCCCACAGAAGCTTCTTCATTCTTTCGTCTTAAAGGACAATTCTTCACCGTATGTGGTTCAGCACATATCCAACACTTGAAGGCTTTCTTCATCTTCATCTTATCATCTGATTTCGAAGCATCATCCTTCTTCTTTTCATTCGGCTTGTTGGACTTCTTCTTCCTCTCATCAGAAGTCTCATCATAATGCTCCAGCAACCGATCCACAGCAGCAAAATCTTCCTCAATTGTCTTAATCTTCTACCTCTTCACTTCATTGCATGCCCAAGGCTTCAAACTAATAATGAAGTTGAACACCTTATCCTTCTCCGCCATGTTAGGAAGTTCTAGAACTCTACTTGCAAACTCCCGCTGATATGTCTGTTGATTCCCTGTCTGCTTTATAAACTTAATCTTCATCCTTGCTTCCCATGTTTCATCTTGAGGATTGAAGTGGGTCTGCATAGCCTTCTTCATGTCATCCCACGAAGTTATGTCATCAGCGCTGCCATTGGCAATCTGATCCATCCTCCTTCGCCACCACATCTTAGCATCCTTCGTCAAGAATTGAGCAACTACCTTCACCTTTGTCTCATGATCAGATAGACCCAAGCATTCTAAGTATTGCTCCATATCCCAGAGAAAGTTGCCAAGAGTCTTCGCACTTCTTGTACCATCATAAGATTCTGGTTCCTTGACTTTCACATGAGGCACTACTCCACCTGAGTTATTCCTCACAACCCTCTTCAACACAATGATCTCATCTCTGGCTTCATCAAGATATTTTTGCAAGTTCAAGATCTTTGCGAAACCTCGATCTCTTGCTTCTTTAATCTCCTTGAATTTATCTTCAAGTTGTGTACACATAAGATCAGTGTACTCGTGTTGAGTCTGGAGTTCATCGAATTCTTCCATCATCTTCGAATTTTCTTCTTGATCCTTCATGAACAAGTTCATCTTCGCAGTACAGTAAGATTCCAAGTCCTCCATTCTTTCCAACACTTTCTCAAGGAAAGCATCCGTTGCAATACGGCTAGATTCTCCAACCTGAGATTCACTTGCCATTGCTAACAATTTCCTCCTTTGTGATCTAGTATAGACCATCCACCAGCTTCACCAAGTTTCCTACAACCTAAACCCTAATCATGGTCAATGAATATGTAAACAACCCTTGTGATCCTATAGAGGAGAATTTTACGTGGTTGGAACAAGAAGTGGCAAATATCAACTACAATGTAAAACTCCTCATGGCGTACCTAAATAGAGAGCTGAGGATATTTGGAGAAGATGGGGGTTCGACTGTAGAGGAAAAATCAAAAAGGGGATGAGAAGATCGGGGAGAAATGGAGAAACAGTTGAAGAAAGAACCCGAAAAAGATCAACCAAGTTCGAGTATCGTGAACCAATAATAGTCCCTATTTAAAATTGAAGGAAAAGTTGATATAAAGTCATACCATGACAAAATCGATGCTTTGAATTTGAACCACTAGTTTCAACACCTGGAAGATTATTTCAACATCCATCAGATTGAGGAAGGGAAAAATATTTCGTTTGCGTGGCTGAAATTGGAGGGCCATGCACTCACTTGGTGACAAAGCCACATAGAAACCATGAGGTTGGAGGGAGAACCTCCAATGACTAAGTGGGAAGATTTCAAAACCCTCATTAAGTCAAAATTTTATCCCATTGGGTACGTGGAGGACTAGTGGATTCACTGGGATTACTTCAAGAAAGAAGTTGGTCCAAAGCATGTAGGAGTACACCACAGAATTCATAAAGATGGCTATAATGTTGGGTATCTCTCCAAAGAACAAAGATGTACTCCTCAAGTATGTGGGGTATTTTCACCACCATCTACATGAGAAAGTGATATTGTTCAAGCCCAAATTGGTGGATGAGGCTTGTGTACAGGCACAATACTTGTATAACATAGGCCTGAAGAGAGCGCAATCAATTGGATCATAGAAGAAGGAGAAAGAGGATTCTTCTAAGGAGAGGAAGAAGAAGGAAATAGGGCGAAAAGATAAATATATGATAGCCACATCACACCAGTGCAAAGTTCCTAGAAACCACATTAACATTAATGGCCATACAGAGAATATGTGTTGGAAATTGCATCAAGAGTTGAACCCGAAGAACAAGAAGAAGAATCTCATGGCCATTTATTCGAGAAACCAAGTTGAAAGCAACTTGGACATGGATGAGAAGATCGGTTGTACGTAAGTGTAGAAGGAGGTGAATCTGAGAAGCCTACAACCCTAACGAGTTAATTTCCATTCATAGATTGATGTTAGTGTTTTCTTTCTCATATATGGGTTTCTTTGGAAGTGGAGCACAACTCTGATTTAGCCCCTTCTTTATTTTTCTATTTAAGGTGTGAAGCCATATCCACAAAAACTCTCCACAGGTGATTTGTTTAATAGTTAAATTCTATTTTTGTAACCTTCAATGGGTATTTTGGTTTAAGAACCCTAAGGGTTGCTACAAACCTTCAGATTTACTCAAAGGTTTTGTATCTTGTTGTAAATTGGTACTTAAATATTTCAATGCTTATTGGAAAATCGTATACATATTGGATGTTCATTGGTTCTATGGTGTGTAATATAGAGTATACCATAGTTATTGTAACTGGTAATTATTGTTTATTGATCGATTGTTGCAATTCTTAATTCAGGTTCTAACTTATATTCCAAAATTGAATTCATATGAATATTTAGGTAGTAGTCCATTCTCTAAAGAAAGGGTTTGAGAAATAAATTCATTAATTTTCGTTTCTGTCATTTCTCCATCTAACTCATCTAACTACTGCAACTCCGCTTGATCTCATTTTACCATTACGATTAATTCTTACCCGAAACCATTCTCTCAAGATGTCCACACTTGACCAACCTTCAAGAGATAAATCTAGGTAGAAACCCTTACCCCAACCCTGGTAAAAATTAAGGGTTTCCCTTTACAGTTGCAACACGCCTTCAACGGTCAAAGTTTTAGTTGCTATATGAATATCTCGAACTTGTCTATCCATAGTAAATAGATTGTTTGTTTACATCACTAGAACCCTACGGTAGTCTTTTGTGAGTAGTTTCCTTTGGGAAACAAACACATCTCAGTTATTTGAAATATTTCAATATAATTATTTTTAGTTTATAAAATAGTTCCTCATTGTAGTAGTTACCAAAGAGTGGTGTCTTGATTTTCTAGAGTTTCTTCAGGAGAAAATGCCTCCCTTTAAAAATGTTGAATACCTTTGTGACGGAAAGAATTTTATTTTCCATTGGCTAACTTCCATACTGCTAGCAACAATAACACACATATTTGACCACAACCTAATTATAAATAAAAACAGTTATCTTGTTGTCACATTATTTATGACTTAGCCTCCTAACCACATATTGTCACAGTGATAGAAAAGAAAAGGGTTTACATTCTCAAAGAAACAGAGTTTTGTACTTTATATTTACTACTTTTAGAAGAAGATTAACATTCTACTTATAGAAACACAACTGCATATATAAATACTTATTTGCTAGTCCAAAAATTTACAGGTGGGACTACACCACCCTATCATGAGAAATTGGTTATTATGTCTAGTATTTGCCCCAAAGCTCCTTTGTTGCAGAACAATTACTTACATAGAAGTATCCTCAATTCAATTCACTCGCATCACGACTCCTTAGTCGAGCCTAGAATTTCCACGGACCCAGTCTATAGTTTTGGAGTTTCCACTAGCTCTAGTCTAGCTCCAAGACACCCCTCCAAGCAATGTCTTTCTTTTCTGTTTCTTTCCCTTTTCCTCCTTTCAAGAGTTCCCTCTCATCTCCAGAAATATGAAGGAAGAGATAATTTCCCTTAACTATTAATTGTCTCGTAACAAACAGTTACTAGAGTCCCTTTGTTAAATTCTAGGACTCATTTCTTTAAACAAACTAATTACTTAAAATTGCTCCAGATTCCAACATTTCACTCTACTGGGTAAATTTCTAAGTCCTCAATAGTAAAAGTAATTACTGAAAATTTACAACATGTGCGGTGTCACAAAGACATAAAGGAAAATTTAAGGATTCAAAATCTATGAGAGAAATACCATCTAGTTTAGCAATTAGATGTTTTCAATAAATATCATTTAAGTAAGAGATATTATAAACTCCATTAAATTTTATTTTATTTCAAATATATATAAAATATTGTATATTTATTAGTTCAATTTAAAAGGATAATGTTATATATTTATTAGTATACTGGAGTAGTTTAATTGGCAAACCCTTTGATAATGAAGTGATATATTCCATATGATTCTAGGTTCAAACCCTTTGTGAATCAACTAAAAAAAAGTTGTATATTATTAAATAAATTTAAGAGGATCATTAATTAACATTAATATGTGTAGTATGTTTTGTACATATTAATATGAATTTATTGTGTGAAGAGATTTAATTGACAATGTAGTTTGAGAAATATGACACCCTCTAAAAATGAATTAAATTACACATCCCTTAAAACAAAATTATATTTTTCCCTTATATATGAAGAAACAATTTTAAATTCTTTAATAATAAAAATTTTCCATAATAAAAAAAAAAACAAAAACAAAAAACAAACTAATTTTCACAACATATATATTCAATTTGTTAAGAGGAAAATTTGTATATCATAATAGATGCTACATTTTTACAATAAATATAAAAAAGTTTACACAGAAAATTCACCACAAAAATTATAATTTTCTTTTGGCATCAATAAAATAATTTATCCCGAAAAGATACTTTTTACTCTAATAAAGCTTAACCTATAAAAATAATTAACCAAAAATATACATCGATAAATTTAATACTATAAAATGAAAATTTCACTTAGCATATATAATTAATTTATCTAAGTTTTTTTTTTTTTTTTTTTAACAAAGTCGACTATTTTGTATTATAAAAACCAAAGAAGAAGAACTATTAAATAACTTTCCGCAGGTTGGGCAGGGAGGAAAGAGATCGGGTACGCAGACCCGTTGTCCTCAAAACTGCGATGATTACAAAAAGAAAATAGATGCTGACTGTATTGTCTTACAAAATTGCCACAGAGAAGACAGAAGTTACAAGTCATATGGGGTTTTCTGGGTGAGAGAGAAGTCGGGAAAAGGCTCATTTCGAGCACCGTTGGCCTTAGTAGAAGCTTCCGCATGAGAGCTTTGAGTGAAGGCTTTAATCTGTTCAATGGCTTCTTCTAGATGGGAGCATCTGCCCTTGAGATTCTCGATCTCTCCCTTCTGTTTTTCTAGCTTTTTCCTCTTGGACCTGTTGTCCGAATCATAATCTTCTTTCAGTTCATTAAGCTGGGTGCGGAGCCTGTTTATCATGAATGTGTGTGTTTTGCACATGGTGCAATCCTTGCTAAACAACCGGTCGATATTGATGTTGGGAGCTTGTGGAGCTTGCTGGTTTGACTGCTCAGCCTTGATGGGAGAATATAACCACAATATCAAAACAGAGGGAGGGGGGGGAAAAGGAGGGATGCTGGACAAAGGGAAAAAGCCTCTGTGCTGAAGGAAAAGAGGAGCAGTGATCCGATAGGTGAAGAGAAACAAGATTGAGAGAATGACAGAGAGCGAAGCGACAGCTGAGTTCAGCGAACAACGGGGGAGAAGAAATACAAAGGAGGCCCGAGAGAATGAGGGGAGGGAGCGATACTGAGGGGAGAAAAACAGGGGGATGGGGGAGATCTTCCACGCCGGGAGAAAGGGGATGCTGTACAGGTCTACACACAGAAGATTAGCAAAATGAAAGTAAACTAGAAAAAGATTATTGAGGAGAGACAGTATACCCACAGACAGAACCCTCTGCAGAGGAGCGCGAAGAGCCTCGATCGCACTAAGCTTGGAGGAAACCTTGAGATCAGAGCTATGCAACGAATTCTCCTTGGACTCGGCTGTGAAATGCCCATCACCAAGCCAGCAATATATAGCACCCTGGTGCCTGTCACGAGTCCATCCTGAAGTCTGCAAAGAGTGGATATTGGCGGTGGGGAGATCCATCGAGATCATGGTTCCTCTGATCCAGTTTCTGCTGAGGTGATGGCCCCGAGTGTGCCTGCTGACAAAGTTAACTCTGATCTGGAGATGTGGGCTTCTTTGACTGTCCACGTTTGTCCTTGCCCACTGATGGAAGGTAACATTAATCATGGCCTGACTTGCTGTGGTTT
>APFE030909182.1:0-12941 GCA_000404065.3 Pinus taeda | reverse complement strand
CACCTCGCTGCCTCCCTCCTCCTCCCCCCCTCCTCCTCTGCCTCTACCTCCTCCTCCTCCTCCCTCGCCTTCGCCCCCTCCACCTCCTCCTACCCCTTTGCCTTCACCCTCACCTCTACCTCTACCTCCCACTCCTCCTCCTCCTCTTTTCCTATTTCCTCCTTCGTCATTTCCTCGCCTTCCTCCTACCCCTCCTCCTCCCCTATTGCCACCTCCACCACCGTCTTTGTCTTCCCCCTCCCCTGTTGCTACCTCCTGCCCCTCCTTTTCTGCCTCCTCCCACTTCCCCTCTGCCTCTTGCGCCTTCTTTGCCTCCGTCTGCAACCATGCAGCCTCCTCCCCTGCCACCCATGCCTCTTCACCTTTGCATTCTCCTCCTCCTCCTCCTCCTCTACACATATCACCCCACCTTCCTTCCTCTCACTCTCTTCCACACTCCCTCCTCTTTTCTCTCCCTTTTCTTCCGCTACCTCTTCCTCTCCCTTTCCCTCTTCCCCACTTCCTCCACATTATCTCTCACCTTTCCCTCCTTTCCTCTCCCTTTCCCACATCAAATCTTTCATAATATCTACAACACATTATACTATTACACTCAAATAATGTTAAAAAAACAATATATTATTACATTAAATAAAATTCACAAATCCAACAAACAAATATATCATCACATATAAGACTATTTTGTAAAATAAATGAATATAGTTTTACCATATATTTAATTTTATATTATAATTATTATTTAATTAGATTTTTTAAATAATATTAAAATATTTGTATAAATAATAAGCCAATACTAATAACAATATATCCTAATGGTTTTCGAATTCTAAATATTAAGAAATAAAATATACAATATAATGAAAATATCATGTAATAGTATACTCAATAATGAATAAAATAATTGATTTAATAAAATATATATAATATATAAAACAATAAAACACATCAAAATTATAAGACATAAATGATAATATATTTAAAAACAATTATCATTGTCTTTGTAATATTACAAAACACCTTTTTTAAAATATCAACCCTAATATATCATCACGAATTTAAAATTTTTATATAAAACATGCAAATATTTATTGTGTAAAGCATTTAAAAGGTCCTTTAAAATCTCGACTTCAGAAGAGTTTGTAAGAAAAAGGAAGTGTCGAGTTTACAACCTCCCATTTATTCTCTCTGGGATGTAACCTACTGATATTCATGGAATATGATTCTTTCTTTATCCTAAACGGTTGCTATGAAATATATTTCAGTTTATTTTAACAATGTGCTGTTATTTACCGCAACGACATCGTTGGAAATTAAATTGCAAGGTGGACGGAGAAGTACATTTTTTTTATGGCCATACGGCTTTGACGCCCTTAAAAGTTGGACTCAAGAAGTGTTTATGACAAAAACAAGAAGTGCCTAAGTTTACAACGTCCCATTTATACACTCAAGGATGTAAGTTCCGCATATTCATGGACGTACCTAGTCTCAGATTTTTACAGCAAACCGGACGAAAAATATAAAAGAAAACATATAACATAGAAAGAGATTGGTACAGATAACCCTGACACTCTAAACTGCATAACGTTGGATACTTTAATTTGAACGTTCAAAGAAACCGTACCACAAAGCAACGATCAACACAGAATTTTAGGAATAAGATAAACGCATAGAAATAGAAACACAAAGCAACAGTAAACACATAAAAATTTAGGAATAGAAGTAATATAGAAATTTGAGAAAAACATGCGAACATGCTGAAAATATGATATGGTACAAATAAGTATTATATTTGTTATTGTTATTATAGAAAAGCTAAAGTAGGACTGGGAATTGCATATCTACTTACCTGTTATGATTGATGGAGTGTCCGACCAACTCTGTTTATCACAATTCTGCAAAGATGAAAGCTCAAATCTGAGTGGAAAATGTTTAGCATACCAAGAATGAAATCATACCAGATTCTTCCATAGAAGAAAAGCTTCGTCTCCATGCATCCAAAGCTTTTGGATAGCCTCTGAGCAACATAAACCACAGAGCAACTGTAGACATCACCTATATAAAAACACAGAACAAATATATACAGGCATCGACCATCCACCCGACCAACCTACAGTTCAGAGTGCCAAAGATATGAAAGGAATGAAATGAATGCCTTAAAACTGTATCTGGTTTTATAGACAAATGAGGCGCTCATCGGTTACGGTTCGTAGGAAATTTAAAATCAGTTACCGGAACTTCCAAACTATTCTGCACATCGGAATAACAAGAAAGGCATCCTGAACGTCGGAATAACAAGAAAGGGAAGTTTGATAAAGATGTGCTGTGATGGAATGAACTACTTGATTGTGTGACGGTTTTTTTGGCATGCGCGGGGAGAGAGCGGGGACCACATAATCGATGTGCCTAATGGAAAATAGGAGATCAAATCTCTAGGGAAGTTACATCGTTATTGGCCCTTTTGGCGTTACATGCACATCGCAACGGTTACTTCGAAATTTGAAATCTTTGATTGGCATTTCAAACGACATGGGTAAATATAAGGATTTTCCTTGCTATTATATATGATTTTCCTGAGATTCATATGACATTGAAAACTATCCTTCAAGAAGTAATATGACATTAAAAACTATCCTTCAATAATTACTTCAAGAAATTCAAATTTCTTATTATAATCATAAATCATGGCAAGTGAAAAATAAATGTAATTATAAACTTTCATCTTTTTTTAAAGTTCCACTACATAAACTTAATCATTAGTAGAGGATCATATGACACCAAGAAATGTCTTTTATGTCTACCTGAATAACTTGTAGTTCCTTACTATAATTATAAAGCATAACAAGTTGAAATTTAATTATATTATAAATGTTCATATGTTTTTTTTATGCACTGCATAAACTTAATCATCACTAGACAACGAATCAAATCCACTCCTAAGATTTTTATTTTCTCTTTCTTAAATAAAAATAAATAAATAATCAGTCACGTTGAAACATTATCTTCGACTATTACACAAGATATAACTGTTTCAAAAAATTTACAAGCAAACCAAACAGAACATGCCTCTAGAGAATTGAAGGCACTTTACTGGAGAAATGAAGTCTTTACCTAACTACTTAAGCTAAGGTCATTTGACCCAATTTTAGTGTTCCTTTTTTCAGCCAAACAGTTATGGGAGAACCCAATAGAACTCATTTATATGACTTTCTTTCCCAATTTTCATGATGTATAGCATGTCTCCACAGATTTGAATCCACCATAGCCAGAAAGACAATATGTGCCTCTACTACTTGAGCTAAACTCCTTCAACACCCAATTGCCATATTCTATGATACATATTTTCCTTGGAAAAAATAGATATGAATATTTAGTAAGTAAAAGATGGAATCATATTATGTTGCCAATTCTAGTTAAGATAAACTTAAGCCAAGTACACAACCAAATAATTATTTTAAAAGTATACAAGCTCCATAACTTTGCACCAATTAAAAATAATAGAGGAATGTCTCCCATAGTATTATCAAAGGTTCGCCATGGTGTATGTCATGGATAATGAAATTAGATGCTCCTCCATGTGGTATAAGGAATTGATGGAACATCCTTTTAGTTATGCATATATGGGTCTATAATATATCCTCTGGAATTGACTTGAATATCATCATGTCAGTGACGGTACCTAGCATGTCTATGAGATAGGTTACCTGTATAATGCCTGATCTAAGATTTGTATTTAATTAACCAATTCGTTATGCATGATGGAAACAAATCCTATAATAATGATGGTTGATCATGATAGTAGAGTTTAATTAAGATCATTTATGTAGGTAAGGAAAGTATAGGTTGCATGTTATGGTTAGTTTTGTATTCATCTACTAAATCATGTTTACTAGAAATTTGACACATAAGCCTTGACAATAAGGTTAAAAGGCCATACCAAAACCACTCTATAATTAAATTGATAATGATTGTGGAGTCTATTATAGAATTACTAATGATGATATAAGGGTAGGCTAAAGGTACCCTAAGTAGTATTGTATCTTAACGATTAAATATAGCCAAAAAAAAAAAAATACCTTTACGGAATGGGAGCTTAGGAGCTAAATTTCAGGGTAGGCTAAGGAGGTTCGTTACAAATGCTATTAGAGAAAAGGTTCAAACACTAAGGCTTATGGACCAATGGAACTCCGTAGCATTTCCATTACGAGTTTAAAAAAAATATATAATCCATAAAGGTCAAGTTAAAATTTGAAACTTAGAACATGTTAAGGTCATATATATTTGTTTTCTTTAAAGAAAGTTAGGATTCCTTAATGGTTTATTGAGGAACCATGAATATACATATGTTAATTCAATATATATGTAACACATTATTATATCAAGCAATTTAATTAAAGAGGAAGTTTTTATGCTTTGGTGAAAGATGTTTTCTATCCCCATCTAAGTTGTATGCTAAAACATGTCCTCTTGGAAGACCATATGGTAACAAAAAAATTAATATAGGGTCAAATCTGAAAGAATTCGCAAGAGACTTCAATCAAACCTACATCAAACAGCTATCAAGATAAGCTTTGAGGTGTGTGTGTTTCCCTCTCTATATGTTTTTGAAGATGCCTTTCCATGGCTGCAAAGTGTGTAATAAATATGTGGAATTGTTAAGCTTGTCTCAAATCCATGCCCATGGGGTCGATTCATGTACTTAAACTTGAGTACATTTTTACATGATAGGCTAGAAACAAAAGTACCAAAGAAATCTAATCCACTTTGTAATATATAAAACATTTTTTTGGAGGTAAAGGAGTTGTTATGGCTTCTTTGGCATATTATATTATTAAGGAATTGAAGAATTCTGGAATTTAAAACTCCAAAATACGACCTCCTCCAAAAATTTCTTTGACTCTATTTTCATGATCTCGACTTGAGTGGGACGTTACAAATTATCAATTTCCATACATTGGGTATTTAGGAATTTCATAAATGGCCTCATCCATAATGTCGATATTAAATTATGTGGGCTAAAAGCATAGTGGGAAAAAGTGCATGTTGTGCTATGGTAACTAGAAAGATGAAGAGATTTGGTCCAGTTGCGTGTCTACCCGGTCACCCTATTTCCCATTCGGTGGTAACCACCACCAATCCATCCATTGTAGTGAGGAATTCACCAACATGATTAAATCGTATGACTCAACAACTAATTCCCATGAAATGGATTGACCCATTAAGGAAGATATATCACGACCAGTTCAACATTCACAACAGAGAACTCAACCTTTCTCGGATGATGGAAAAAAAACTCAACCTTTGGGACGTATGAGACAGTTTCAACATGTGAAACTTTTTAACAAACAATTCAGTTCTATCTCCAAGAATTTTGTGAAGCTCCTTGATGGAAGAGGAGAGGAATACCTAGGAAGAATTGTCAATCTGAATAGGAAATCGAGGCATGGGAATGAAGCTTCTGCACATGTGGAGGGAGTGTATGTCATGTAGGTTATGTTATGGACATCGGTATGGCGTACAAGATGGTACTGTGTACAAGAGGTACATAAGGTACTATTATGGATATATGTACTGCATGATAATATACGGCATGCATAGGTGTGTGTGTGTGTAACACATACTATGTGAAGGTATACGTGAAGACACTGGGTGATTTCTAGATAAGGAAACTAATCCAGAGTGTGTAGAAAGGCAGGACGAAGGTGGAAACTAAGGATTGGTATTGGAAACTAAGGATAAGTATCAATGTTTTGTGTCAGTGTTGTAAGCAGGTGACTATGATTATGATCCATGAGGATTATAGGTGATCTATAATTAATGGCTAAATATGATTTTGATGGTTGTGTGTGAGCTAACCTGATATGATATTTTGTACATATTGATTTGGAAAATGTGCTAGTTTACGTGTTGTGTGCAGGGAAACTGGAGGAAGCAAGTGTTCGGTAAGAACACAAAGTCTTGGAAGAAGGCACGGGAAGAACATGCATTATTCAAATACAATAAATGGTGGGAGATATAATTTTTACCTACACAAATAGTAGTAATGTATATCAAATTATGATATTAACTATGGTAAACATAGTTAGGTTTCTGCATCTAAAATCTCTCACAAAATTGATTGAAACAAATGTTATAGGCAACGATGGAAGGAGATGTGCTCTTTGTAACCGATATATATTAGAAGATTTACATCAGATGGTAAGCCCATCGGAGACTATGAATTCAGAGAAAACTACCTCTGAATGAGGAAATAATATTGCAAGATGCAATAATATACCTAGCATGGTGTAAATTTAAGGGAGTGAGTATGTAACTCCCTCCCTTGTATGTAAAATTTTGATAACCTAAGCTGGTAAAATCTAGGTATAACGTGTAACAAGAAAATTAAATACTTTATGAAATAAATAAAATAATTAATCACTTGGAAAAGCGAGACACCAAGAGAGGAGATTATTTCCAAATCCCATGGAGAATGGGAGTGGATAATCCTTTCATGAAAAGGCTTCTAGATCTAGATCTAGACAAGCTTAATGGATTTCTAGATAAATATCCATTAATCTACTTATATGATAAAGATGATAAGTTATGAAGAAACATATAATCCTTGCGGGAGATAAAGGCAACCTTTTATGAGCAAAAGCCTCGTGGGAGATAAAGATGACATTTCTAGGAAAAGCCTAGGCAAATGGATAAAAAGATCCATAAAAGTGGGATGACACTAATGGAAACCATATCAAGAAGGAGGGTATTAAATACCCATGGAAGAGATCAAGATGAGGCATTTGATCAATGGAAAGAACTCTTGGCTCGAGGTTGAACTCGAAGTAGGTAGTTCTAGGTTAGGTGGCGACGCTCACTTTTCCAGGTGACATTATTTCAATTTCTTTCGTCAAATTCCATTGCATGGCATGTGTTGTATGTTGTTCCTTACCTTGTACATCATTGAATTCTCTCAACTGATCCATGATAGGCCTTTTGCACTATGAATTACATCTACTAAAGGTCTTATTACCTATTTATTCACTATGATTAGTATTTCATAAGATATGACATTGGGACTATGAACTTCTTATATGGGAAAACTAAAAATTGTATTTTTGACAGTGTCTCAATTCATGCTTGAGTAAAATCCTCAAGAGGAACGAAAATCGAATGCCAGATATTGAATGATCATGATTTATTCCTTCCCCTATGATGTGATGTATGCATGAGTAGAATTGCAGGTGTTAACTTTGTCTGTGGGATGATTATATATGGACGCATGTGATAACTATTACATATAAGTTTAAGCTAAGTGAAATTTAGTGAATGAACATAATATGTGGTATTAATATTGGGTCAAGGAGGTATGTGACAATATACATGTCAGATTTTGTTAATGTTTGTTGATGTATGTTTTTATGTGTAGGTGGCTTTTTCAATGTTTTTCTTGTCAATATATGTTCTTAAATATTATATTCCATTGCATTTGAAATTGTATTTATTCGAAATTGCTTAAGTATGTTTACAAAGAGTTTTGTCAATAAATGCTTCTGTTTGTTATGTTGATTTGTATTAGTGATTAAGTCTATTATAAACTTGAAGGTATGTATTTTATATAGATTTGGTGAAGTCTTATCTTTTTATTGTATCATTTTTTAATGTTTATTTATTATATTCAATTTTACTTATAATTTGATATTTCTAATTTTTGCTTACTTTTAAAAATGTATTTAGTTAAGATATATTTTTATATTTCTATAATTGTTAAAATCTATAAATTTAATTGAAAGTCACAATATAAATATTAATATTTTTTTTTCTAAGTAAAACTGATCTATTAATAAAAACATAATGTACAAAGAGGCACTGGCCTTTGCGGTACTAGGTCAGCTATATAACCATTTTAAACAGCAAGTCTTGATATCGGAACTACCCCAGTTGGGGAAACCAGTCTGAGAACGAGATAAGGAAACTTCATTTTACCCATGTAGGGGCTATAGTTCCAGAATTCAAAATTTTTAACCAAAATTAACATTGTGTCAATACTATAAAATTCAAAAAGGCAGCGACAGTAAAACCCACAGTATAGTTCAAAATTAACCACAGTAAAACAACTCAAGAGAACCAAAACTCAGAAACCGAGCTGGACGCGAGACTCAATATTGACTATAGTGAAACTAAAATAAACAAAACCGAACTCAAAACCCAACACATGACCTGGCATGCAGCAGCTAGGTGGCTTAGTTTGGTGACTTATCTTCCACGATCAAACATCGGCCATATTCTTCTGAACCAGTTTCTGTTGATTGCTTGCCACCTACAATTTCCTCCACTTGAATTCCTTTGTCTTTACGGGTGGTTTCACCTCCCAGAGTCTATTGTCTGCTGTTGGACACATGGTCCATGTCTCTCAGCAGGTGGTTAGAGCTCCGCTCCCCCTGACAGTTGATGAGCGATGGAGGAGCCTGGTTCATTTATGGGCTAAGCTGTAGTTTGGGGCATGAGTTAGTTACCTCTTTGAAGTCCTCCATGATGGTGGCAATGATGGTTGGCCTATCCATGGAGCAGTGAAACCATAATTGAGTTCGCTGGGAAGAAGCAGTGGAAGTGGTGTGCTAGGTGATTCCACCTAAACGCCGAACCTCGTGGCTGCCCAATCTACCTCGACCACTGCGGGAGTATGGGTATCTACCAAGGAGGTGGGAAGTGGAAGAGATTGAGGGTGGGGAGGCAGATGGGAGGTGGAGACAGAAGGGGTAGAGATGAAGGGTGAGTGGTGCCACCCCAACTACCACCTCGCCTGCACCTCATTCTATGGCATTGGCGCATGGTACTCCAAATAGAAAGTTGCAGTGAGCATTGTGTTTCAGGATCAGGAGGTAGGGCAAGAATGATGAAGGGGATGTTGAGAGGGATAGGCGAATTCAAATCTATGCCAGAGAGAGGGGCCGAGACCTCAAAATGTAGGTTGCAGAGAAAGGATTGAGAAAAATGATGACCATTTCCCAGGTTGACGCAGTAGAGGAGTCTACAACGTCTTCTCGTAGCAGTGCGAATGCTCAACTCTGGTGCATAGGGGTGGCAAGAGCAACTGAGAGGCTAAATGAGTGATTACAGGGGGCTTGGATCCATATTTCTGAAATTGCAGAGAATTTCTCGGTTTTCACAACTGGTTAATGGCACTGATCGAGGAGCTGGACCTACCTTAATTTCCCATAGGGGAAGGCGTAGGTTTCCATAAGGATCAGCCACCTACTTGTTCGGTAGTCGATGTGCATTAATTGCTCATCTAACACCTGTATCCGGGGAATATAGATATTAATATTATAGTTTACATATCTTTTTTATATTTTTAACCTTATGTTTTCCATATTTTTAATATGTTTTTTTTCTATTTTTTTACATATACCATTCCAAATATTAATAAGTTAATAAAAACATTTACAATAAATTATAAATGTTTTGATAATAAAACATTAAGAGAAAACATAATTAGTAATCATTTTTAATAAATAATACTACTACAACAATAATAATATCATTGATGCAAAATTTTATCATAATTTATTTTAATTTTGATTAGCGTTAATAAATTAATATGTTTTAAAAATATATCCATTAACATGATTAATCATATAACATATTAAATCAATATAATTAAATCATCTAGACATGTTGATATGTTAAAAACATCATATCAACAATGCAAAGTTTTTGGGGCACATAAACTTCCACCATCAAGTGGTTGACCTTGTTAGTAGATATTATAATATTGAAGCAAAGAGAATCTTTTCTAATTGTTAACGCAAATTATCATAACAAATATTTCCCAATAGTATAATTTTATATAGTATAAATTTTATCCATTGTAAAATATAACATTTGAAACAAATTAAAATAAATCATTCACCACATTATTATATAAGGAAATATTAATTTAATCAAACAATTTCATGAAAAATTTGACCCAAGCTTCCCTTAAGAAAGAAAATTTCACGATCCCACCCCTTCTAGTATCTTTACACTTGAAGACAAATTTTACTAATCAATGCCTTATTTTAGTCCTCATCCCTAGCACTACATGGTTTGCTAATTGAATTGGTAAAAGTCATTTTAAGAGAAGAAGATGTATTCGATACATTTCTTATTCATCACTTGATACAATGTGTTTATGATGTTTCAACATACACAATGCAAACATACAAATATCATAATAATTTTCATTTAAAAACTCATCTACCATGTATAATTATTCTTCATATCTAATAAAATATATGTACATATATATAACAAGAATTGTGAAATTTTAATGTGTAGGAACATTTTGTCCAATGTAAAACATATATTTTATAAGTAGTGTAATTTATAAAATGTTACATAAAATATATTAAATTAACTATTTATTGTGTATTAAATTAAAAATATAATAAAAGTGAAATACGTAATTATTCTTTATATGTCCAATTAGAAAGGAGAATATAACTAGGTCATTTTGTCCAACATAATTTGTAAAATAGTGCATACACAATGTTAAATTCAGTCAATATAATAAAAAAGAAAGACATAATTATTCTTCACACATCCAATGAAAAAAGAATTGAAATTTTTTCCACCATGAAATATCACCCTATAAGAAATATAATTTTTTTTTTTGTAAGCTGAGGAGTTGCCATTTTCTATTGTCAACGAAACCATTACAGATCTAAGGTGGTCTCAACCCACCCCACGGGGAAACCGAGTTTATTGACCACCTATAGTTTTTGACTGCTGACCAAAAATAAAAGGTTTTCAATCTGTCTTTCCATGATTTATACACATTAGCCTTGTAACTGTTACTACTGACATATATCTACAAGTAAATATGATCATAAACCCTATGCATAGCTAAAACAAAACTAAGATTTGCAATTTCTAACTACATGAGGAAACATGCCTTTCTTCATTGTTCTTCAGCGACCTCTTGCTGCTTCTTCTCCTTTTTTATCACCAAGCCCTTCGCCTCAAGCTGTTGTTGTAGATCTTCCAGCCTCTTTTCTTGCACGAGCAGGGTGATTACAATATTCTTCAGCTCTTTCTTCAAGTTTGGAATTCCCTGCGACAATTCAGCCATTTCCACAGCTATCTGCTCCATGGCTTTGGTCATGAGTCTTTTCATGACCCAATATAGGTGCAGCGATTGCTTATATAGTGTCGTTCGACCTCGGGTGTACCCTGGATCTGGCATGAGATGCATCCAGTCCTCCATTTCTTCCTCTGACTGTGCCTGGATGGCCTCTTCCTCCCAATGCTCTATTATCCTTCTAATTTTTGGGTTGGTCCTCTCATTGTATTCTCTCTCTGCTATTCTAACCCTAGTCTCTATGGTCTGCCTGCCCTGTCTTCCTTCGGCTCCCACTACGGTCTCCCCATCTTCCTCAGTGCCTTCACGACAACGGCAGCCCCGTCTGTTGCGTCCTTCTGCTATTCCTTGTCTTCTCTGGCCACCCCTGCCACGGCGACCTCTCCCTCTCCTCTGTCTGCCTCTTCCTTCCTCGGCTTCCATCCTCGGCCTTCTTTCTTATTCCTCCCGATTTCCTTTCGCATCTTTGTTTCCTGTTCTTTTCGTGTTTCGGTCGCTGTTATTTATTTCCTGCGCAACCTTCTCCGGGTCCTCTGCAATCTCTTCGCTCTCACCCTCAGAGACTTCATAGACAGGAATGTAGCAGTACTCGGGCCTCTCTTCCATTTTTCGTTTTCCCTTCGCGTCCATGTCTCCTCGTCCCTGGTCTCCATCCCCTCCGCTGCTTCTCATCCACCTTCATGCCGCCCCGCTACCCTCTGCTTCCATGCTGTCTCTGCTTCCTTGCTTCAAACTGCGCTTCCCCGCTCTTTATTCTTGGCTCCCAGAGCTTCCCACTCTCCTCGCTGTATAAATCCTCTTAATTTTTCTCTTTCCTGTTTCACTGCGAGCCTTTTATCGCGTTCCACTCCGCCACCTTTCCTTCCTGGTATCTCCCCCCTGCATGCCTTTAAATCTCAAATCCCTGTCCACTCTTTTGGACCCTATCCCCATGCAATCATACCTCGGGCTTGTTTCTGGCAACCTGTCAGCTCCACCGTCGATTGCTTGTACCTGGATGTCCTTTCGTCCTGATCGGGGATCCTTCTCACCGATCCAATTACCTATAAAAATCATGTTTTGAAACTTGCCTGCGGTCACTTGCCTCATCCACCGTCGTTTCTTAATTACGCTCCCTTCCACGTTTCTCAACCCGATCGAGTGTATAAGAAATATAATTTTTAAAATGGTACATACACCATATTTAATTGAGTTTTTCCCTTTTATTAAATTGACTATATAATAAAAACAAAAGGAAATTTTAAATAACAAAGTAATGTTTACACTTAAGGTATTAGGTGCATCTAAGCACGAAAGAGTCCAGTGTGAGACAATTCTATTAATAGAATCCCATTAGTGGGAGAATTCTTATTCCATTCAACTTTAGAGTTGACTCCATCCTAGGCTTCGCCTGCCTCATAAAATAAAAGATAATTCATTCAAATAATTTAATTTAACTTTCATATAGTTGTTTCTCAGGTCCTTCCAATAATTATGCAACATCAAAAAAAGTAACATTTATCAAATATTTTGCAATTTGAATAACAATATCAAAAATACATATATGCATGGTTATAATACATGCACTTTACCCTTAACATGAAAATGAAAATGATCTCAAGTGAAAATTGCATACAACATGACACTTCAAAAGATTAATTTTCCCATGCTCATACCAAAAATAATTTTCTCGCCCTTGGGGTGACTCTAAAACCATGTAAAGAAAGTTACATATTTGATTTGAAACCTTGTGATCCTTATAGTTGTTGTATAGTATTTGTTTAGTCATATTTCTAACTTACATAATTGCAATCTTTCTATCAAAAGGGGAGATATATATATTGAGCGGGATTCATGGTTAAGA
>APFE030909180.1:15331-49259 GCA_000404065.3 Pinus taeda | reverse complement strand
TCTTTGAGATGACAAGTGCCAGTATGGACTTGTGCTCCCATTTACCGTCGAGTATATATTGGGAGACCACAATAGGCTATATCCTTTATCCTTAGGAAGCTGTGTTTGCCGCCCTATCGATCGCAATGCACTGAACACAACATTCGAGAAGATTGACTTCCGTACCGTAAAAAGTATTCTGCAGTTTTGCGAATGGTTTGGTAATCCCTCTGTCTAGATTTCTAGAGTAGTCCCTTTCATTCCTTTTCAGACTCCTTAAAGGAAAAGGTCCATCAAAGCACTTGTCACTTTAGGCTCATTAAAAATCGAAGGCGACTAGAGTCATCTTTTGTTTTTTCTCGACTCTTAAAAATTGAAAAAACAAGTTGTGTCAAAGCGTCTAAAATTTATTTTAATCAGAATAATATCACTATTCCCCCGTTGGTCTTAGGTTGAGGAAAATGGAGTCTACCAACCAAGGATTTCCCCTTGGAGGAAATCCTAGTCCTTTCTCCTCTTGGGGAGATGTTGGTGCACCTCATATGGTCACATTGTCACTTCCAGGATTGACAATTCACTTGCCAATATGGCTCTTCTCTACCTTTGTCGTTCAGAACACCGTGATTCCTGAACATCAAGTCAGCAACTAGATGATACTAGAGTTACCCTCCCAACCTTCTACTTCGTCCGTTTCTCCCTCTCCTCCTTCCTCTTCGCTTGATGAAGCTGGTAAGCTGAAAATCAAGTAACTAAGAAGGAGAAGAAGGGGAAGGAGAAGAAGGAAAAGAAGAATAAGGAGCCAAAGGCAAAAAGGGGAAACCGTGCATCGTCTAGCGGAAATCCACACACTGCACCGTCCAAGCCTAAATCTCCATGTGTCATTTGCAAAGGAGACCACTATCATCGAGATTGTCCTTGCATCCCAAAGATCTTAAGGGATTGGTCTCCTTGTTTGCACAATCCGGTGTCATCAACCTCTGATCGTGTTGAAAGTACAACGTCAACTAGTGAAAGCGAAGTATCTGGACAGAAGAGGAAATGTAAATTTCCTTGTAAACTGTGTGAAGGTGATCACGTCGTCCATCGTTGTCCCTTCCTAGACGAAGCTAAAAGAGTTTTGGATAACCGTCCGACTTCCTCCTGGATATAAGAAACTCTTGCCGAGTCCATCACTGGTTGAAAATCTGACTGACACGCCATTGTGGTTGGTTGAAGCATCTATCTTTGAAGATAAACCCTCTGAATCCATACCAGACGAAAGTCAAAAGGTCAAGGCAGCGGTTGACCTGGTCTTGCCTTCGGAAGGTCCATCTTCAGATGATACAGTTGCCAAAGAGAATAAGAACGACACCGTTCAAATTCTTTTCGTAAAAACAGACTCCGATGAACATGGGGGCAATCTACCTATTCCTTTACCGCAGGAAGGAAGTTCATCAGAGTCATATCTGGCCGTCTATTCGGTCCCACCTCCAAGCAACCTAGTCATTTCCTTCGATTAGAATCTAGTAGGCAGACCCCATCTACCGTCTAATGTTCCATTCCGAATTATTGTACAAGCATAAAAAATGGTCATGGCCGGCACTATCATAGATGAAGGGGCTTCTGTGAGTATCCTTTCCTCGACTGCTTGGAAAGTGCTTGGTTCGCCATTGCTTCTGCTTGAGATGAGAAATCTGACAGGCTTCGACAAAGGAACTAGTCGACCGTTAGGGATCCTTCCAAATGTGCCTATTACTTTGAGAAGGGAAACCGTTTATATGAACGTAATGGTAGTCCAAGGACCTCTAGACTATAATCTACTCCTTGGGCGCGACTATATTTATAGCATGGGAGCCATTGTCTCCTCAGTATTTAGAGTAAAGTGTTTTCCGCATGAAGGCCGAGTGGTCTAGCTTGTAGACTAGCTTTCGTTCCCTGGCTCACACATAGCTAATAGTTAAATTCCATCCCTAAAGGGTATTTTCACGCAAGGAATGTCTCATCAATCTCTAGTCCGTCCACCTGAAGAACGCGAGTAATTCGGGAGGACATGACTGAAACCCAGGGGGCATGCACCTTGGCCTGTTCCAGCAGGAAAACTCTAGGCATAGAGTAGGTTTCTGCGAAGGATATATGACTAGTCCGATACCTGTCCGTATAGGAAGAGGGAATTAGACCAGAATAAGATACCTCTGTTAGAAGGTAGTCCTTTCCCGATAGAACAAATGTTTTGTCTAAAATTGAAGGGCAATCTAGAAACTCTACTTCGCTATGCCTGGGGGCATGCAAACCTTTTGCGAGCAAGTCAAAAGCGACCAGCGTAACGCTAACTGTAGTTCCCCTGACTTCAACTGCTTAAGTTGGGTGAGTGGTCAAATCAACCGTTTGCCTTCACAGGGGCCAAATGGCACCGATGAAGTAAAGGAAAAATTTTCCTGCCTAACCTCAATAGCTAACTAACCCGTAGGACAGTAGTTGGTCGTTCCTAGCTTGCATGCGAAAGGATGCGGGGCAAAGCTTCGAAAGGTGCAAGGTCCATAAAAAATGGAATCTATCGATGAGATGTCTTTATTATATGACTGGCATGAGTAGTTTTTATGTGAAGTTCAAACTCGTTAAAAATTAAACCTAAGCAATGAGCAAATGTTTCCCCCAGAGTTTAAGCTCATTAAAAAATGAACCAATTTCTGTAAATAACCATTGTGAATGCATTGTCATAAGCTTTTGAGCCTTGGTCGTGTTCTCATCATCACCTCCACTCCGTTTTAGCCAATCATACGCCTCCATTTGATTGTTTACCCTTTTTGAGGAACATCTGCGACGAGTGATTTTGTTAGCCATCCTTGTGACACTGCCGTGATTGGAAAATTCCAAACCTTACCTGGAATCAGTTGCTACCCGAAATTATCAGTCGTTCCTCAAAAAACGAGTCTCCATTGAGCTCTTTTTCACCTGACTCATAAAATATAAAAAGATTGCAAAGAAATTGGCCTCTCCAGCTCGTTAAAGCTACCGGAAGTGCTATCCCTCCTCTAGATTTTAATCTTTTTGGACCTGAGGGATTATTACACAAAAAGATCGAGCACTTGTCTTGTTCTGCTCATTGAACTATAAAAAATTCATCCCTTTTGTATTATTTTATACTTTTTCGGACTTAAGGGATTATATGAAGAAAAAGGATTATTGGAGTTTCCTTTCCTTCCCTTTTCAGACTCTCTAAAATTGAAAAAGGATAGAGTTATCATTGTCGTTAAACTCGTTAAAATCAATAGCGAAAAACTTGTCCAAATGGACATGAACGAGTTTCACTGTCGCTAGGCTCGTTAAAACATAGCGATGGGTTTGCCCAAAGGGAAAATTATAGAACAAGCATATGTTATCCTCCTCAAGCTTGATAAAAATAAAGAGGTACTGGTCAGCAATGACTGGGGAAAATTGGGAAGAAAACTTGAAGAAACTTTATTGGTAGCAAGTCGCTCTTGAACATGACACTTTCCCTCCACGTCTGAGTCGGGTTGGGTTATTCCGTTCGCCGGTCATATCACCATTGGGCCATCATACCATCCATCTTTGGGGTTAACGCTACCAATCCATTTCAGTGTCGCCGGTATGTTCAAGAGATGTCACTCATAGAATTCACATGTGTCTCATCCACTGCAATACATTCACGCTCCATTCTTTCATGACTGCCACCTTGAACCCTATATCATCAGATTATTTTCACCTCCAAAATCATTTGCTTTGTTCCATGTCGTAGATGTGGGATTTATTAAGGCCCTCCTATGACGGGTCGCTTCTTGTCGACATCAGCTCATTATCCAAGAAGTCGACCTAGGAACAACCCTTTCAGTACTTTGAAGCTTGCATGCATCAATGGCAAGTTTCTCACTTCCGGCGACAAGTTTACATCAATGGCCTTCTACCGAAAGATTTTGCGTGGTGTTCGACGCCAAGTCACATTTTCACACCACACTAATTGTACTGTAGTACCTTGAGGTTCATCATCATTATCGGTGATTCCTCTCATGCCTGTTAACAACTTACATCATTGGCTGGTAATCAGGCGATGTCTTTCCATGTTCAACTCCAGAACATCCTTCACATGGATCGACTTGTACTCCGAGTGAAGATTGAATGAGTTTGAAGAACCTGGATCTAGTTTCATCCATCCGGGCTGCGATATTCTCAGGAATATAAAAAAATCAAATGTACATCATTGCCGAACAGATGATCATCCGAATCAAAGGATGATGGCTCTATCCGAATCATCAGTTTGCTACACAAACGGTTGTCTTTCCTATGTACATGAAAATGAATCTATAAAGTTGAGCATGGGAATGCCCGAATCAACTAGATCATGAAAATATTATGAAGATAATGTATTGTATTGTATATTATTACAGGTTGCCTTCCAGCTCGGAAAACTTTGAATCCTCATGATAAAGAATTTCACCCGACATCAAAAGATTAACGACCTCATGCTTTAGGGGAGAACTGTTATAGACATTTTTGGGCACTGCAACCCCAACCATAAATGTCCATAAACCAAGGGCTTCTAAGTCCCTAAAAGTGTTGCTTCACACCCTAAAGGAACAAGGTCAGCTGATTACATCATCTCCCAGAAGTTCTCCACAGAAAACTGCTCAATACTGGTCAAAACTGGACCATACAGACTGCCCAGTGTAGAGGGTGCGATGCATATCACCTGCTCAGTGTAAAAAGTGCGCTACATACTGGAATGCCCTTATGTAGGGTGCGATGGGTGAGAGTAGACAAATGGCAGAGACAGTTTGCAAGGTGGATCATCATGGAATCTTCCAGAAACTTCTCCTGTGACACTTGCCTCTATGAATTCGCCCAGGGATGAGTAAGAGATCATCAATGTCCAAGTGGAATCAAGAACTATCAGAGAGAGGACATTAATCAAAATCCCAGAAGCTGTCTCACCCCCCTACAATCATCTATATATGGATCCCTCATCACAGAGATCCAGGGGTTGGAATCTTGTATCTTGTAAGGAAGTGTTGTTGGTTTCCTGGAGCAACATCATAGTGTTGGGTGATCCAAGCTTTTCATGAGGTGAAGAAGGGCTTTCATGCTGAGAGGATGACGTTGGGTTAGAACAATTGGTTGTAATCCTCTTTGATATTCTTGATATTAATAAAGATATTCAAGTTTTCCTCCACATTCTTGTATGTTTGATGATATATGCATTTGTGTGGTCAATATATATTTGGTCCTGTATTGTTTATGACTGTAGATCTCTGTTCTTCGATAGTATTATGCTGCTTTGATCCCACAGGTGCTCTTTGAAGCTGGGTAGACGAAGGAGGAGCAACAAAGATCTATCAGAAGAGAGAGGAACCAAGCAAAGCAACCAAGCGCAAGACTGAGGTTGGTGTCCTTTGTTGCCCTCTTATCTAATTCTCATAAAGGAAAGCAAAAGTAGTTTTAGTTAGTTTGTTTCTAAGATAGCTACCAGTCTTAGTGGGACTAGCAGCTCTGAGTGGACACTAGATTTCTCGATAACAAATAGCCTTCCAACATGCAAATGACATGATGTAGGTGGAAGTACCTTCATCTATGACAGTGCGGTGGATGGTCTTCTCGTTAATGATTACTTGAATAAGAAAGGCAATCTGATGAGGGAGCCGTGGAACATGGTTATCTTGATCGAAACAGATCAAATTAGAATCAGTGGGATCGATGCCCCCAATAGCCGACAACAAAGATTTCCGCTGCGATGGGCAGCTTTGGAGTACCCCGAGAGTCGACATGGATGACGGTGCCTAAGCCAAATATTCAATGATATTGTAGTGCTGAGCGGCTTAGGCGTTGGGATTATACAAGGATTACCGCAACACACCTCGAGAGGTGGTCGCGTAGCGGAATCAGGGTTAGGACGCTCGATTTACAGAGGGCCAAAACTCGGGGTAGAAGAAGAAGGTACAACTTCTTTTTCTTTCCCAGCTGTCGGAGCTAGAGTTTGATAATCTTTCGATAAGGTAGCCACATTAATGGGCGTGCTCATCATGAACACTTGAGACCCGGAGGAAGTAGATCGGGGTTGGTTTACCATCTGAGTCTGCTAAGATGAAAATGGCACTTTAAGGACAACAGGGGTCCCTTTGAGCAGGCGACTAACTTTGGATCATCGTGCATAATCCTTAGTATAGTGATCCTCCTCGCAAATGAGGCAAAGATACTTAGGTTTCCGTTGCGAAGATTTGCTAGCAGACAATTTGGGGGGAACCTGTTTCGAGGCATCGGCTTCAACTTTGCCTTTGCCTTTCTTTTTTCCTTTCGAGGATTTGTCCACTGTGGTAGACTGGACAACATGGACTTCTGAGGTTTTACCAAGGCCTGGTGGATTTTGAGATGAACTATTAGGAGCAGCATTCGAGATCGACTTCTTTTGGGAAGAAGTTTTAGCAGGGGTCTGGGATACTGAACCAATAACTCCATCAATGGGAGGAACAATTGTTGACTTTGATGCTGCAGGACCAGACGATGGCCGCGGAGCATTGGGTAAAAACTCGTATAAGGTGCCAGACTGAGAGTAAACCAGATCCAAGTACTGGGCACAGGCAATGGCTTGCTCTTCAGTGACATATCCACCCATAGCTATATCAAGAGAATTAGGGCTACGAATGATTTGGTAAGCCATTTAGTGAGCAATAGATTAGCTATCTCGAACTTGATCAGGCGACATCTACGTCTCCATTCATGGATATGATCAGAGATGTGCATCGCAGTGTCTTGCTTAAGCGATGTGAGAAAATAGGTGCTAGTTTCATAATGAACCAACAGCTGAAAATGCGCGAGGAAAGGGATGGCTAACAAATTGAAGTCATGGAAAGTACATTGAGATAGCTTGATGTACCATTTTACTACGACACCCATGAGGGTCCTTTGGAAAAGACGAAGATGAATGGAATCGTCCACGTATGAGTTCGACGAGCACCAGAGGTGATATGTCATCACATGGGCCTGAGGATTGATCCAGGTCCAGGTGTGACAAAGGACCCTTCCAAGATATTTTACTTTCGTGATGTGTTAAATTGCATTTTCAAAGGAACATAAATGAATACATCTGCATGCTGTAAAGAAGAGGAACATGACATTCATCAACACATGAAAACATAATCCATTGATAATGGAGTTCGTCCAGGAGGGACTACATCTCCAGGCCTCGGTGTCAAGATGGTCTAGGCTGCTGCTGTTGTCAATAGTGATGATGTACATAAGAGGTGATGTCGTTATCATACAAGAAAAATGCCCTCATGCAGGAGTGGCTCCAAGAGATGTTCCACTACAGGAACTCTGAGTCAAAAGACTCCTATCACTATGACTCAAACTCATGCATGATGATAATGATTATCTCACCAACATGGCATAAAAGGGATCTCAATGCAAACATGCATAGCGACACATGAGTATCCCATCAACATACAACAAAGGGATCTCAAAACAGAACATGACGAATCAAGACAACAGGTACATCACACAGATGATTCCGCATCACATCAAGCAGGAATGATGAAAACAAGTAAGAAATAAGATCCCACATCAAGCATCAAACAGGGATCTGTGCAGCACAATGCAAAAGAAGTACATGAACACACTGCATATACCTCACACCCAGGGCCTATCTGAAGAGGAGGATGTCAAACTGCTGAAGCTGGTCACATGTCGAATCTCGCGGCGTCGAATCTCATGGAAATGGTTGCTCGCACATGAATACTGACACCTGTACTCCACTTAGAAAAGTGGTCGAGAAATGAAATGAGCAAATGGAAAATCTGAACACACAATTAGATTTCCCCTAGATTCCTCAAAGATTCCCTTCTCCGAGTCCTCTGCAAATCTGTTTCTCAGATCAGGAAACTGACTGCGCCATCGGGTTCCTTGCAGAATTCCGAGAAAAATGAGTATGGAGTTGGTTGCATTCTGACTCTGGAAAATTTTAGCCTCCAAGGAATCTGGAAGATTCCCTCAAGATTCCTAAAAGATTCTCCTCTGTTGGGAATCTGCAAATTTGCTGCTCAAAAGGCGAATCCAACCTAGCCATAGCATTCCCTGTGAAAATATGAGAAAATTGACTATAAACTTGGTTATATTCTGATAAAAATAATTTTTACCTCCCTAGAGAATCTTCGGGCATCAAAGAATATTATGCCTCAAAATGTGTGTCGAGGTTCTACCTCCTCTATCTCAAAATTCGTGCCCTCTCCTAGTTCCTCCATCTCCCCCATGCACTAAGAAAATTGGGTTTATATAATTTGTTGGGCAGACTTATCAATAAGTCAGTTTGGCCCAATGGTAAGGTTGGTAAATTCGTTGAGGAGGGGTCGGGGGATCAAATCGTGACCCTCACTATTTTTATTATATTGTCGTTTTAGAAACAATCCTCAGATTTTTTTGGGGGGGTCAGGTCTACATTGGGTGATCCAGGTGGATCTTCAGATACAATGGCATGGAAAAGCTCCAAAATCAAAGTGTTCGGAATGAAATCGACCTAGGATCGGAGCATAGATCTCGTCGTCTTGATTCCAACGACGCGAATGACACTTCAATCCCAGTTCGGATGATGAAGTTATCGCGAAAAGAAGGTTGCTTTGTTCCCTAGGAAAATGAGGCATTTTCCTTTAAAAATGGACTTTTAAGCTTTAAAAGGCAAAATCACAATCGGCATATCCACAGGGGTGGACTTAAGGAGCATAGTGTAATCCCCCGATTAGCAATCTCTGATTAGATCGGATCGGCGATCGGATCAGTGGAAGTGGTGTCAGCGATATCGAGGTAATCAACATCAGCGATTAGGGGTGCGATTGGCCGACACTGGTATCGGCGGTCGGCAAAGTTCCCCGATAAATAAGGCCTTGGACCTCAGCGATTTGCGATTGCGATATTGGGCTGAGACCCAATAAGTATATATGCTCGATTTAATATTTTTTGAAATCCGGGTAAACAGTTTTTGGTTGGATTTTAGTGTTTTACGGGTTATTATCGCTTCAATGATAAAAATATTATTTTGAAGGTTTCATTGCACCCGCCGACCCTTCCATTAAAACAACCTTTATTTTATGCCAAACAACCCTGATTTAAGAGGGATTTATCCTGACAAAGGCACTATAAAGTCCGATGATTGGGGAAAAGCAAAGTGGGGAGAGGAATTTCAGCACGCAGTTCGAGGCAAGAGAGCTTTCAAGTGGCCAATAGTGCATTTTGTCTATTTTGGACAAGTTTTAGATGGTTTTAGCCCCTCTCAACACCATTGACGCATTGGTGCTACCCACTTCTCCATCTGAATTATTCTGTTCTCAACCATGTTTTAGAATGGAGGTATAGGCCTCTTTTGATGTATCAGATGATTGCATTCTCTTCTTTTTATGCCATTTAATATAAAGGCCTCCCTATTGACAGAGCAGGGCCCGGAGACGTAGTCTGAGTTGGACGAACTTCGTTATCAAGTCTTTGTGTCTTCCTTCATGCTTTTTATGCGTTTCTTCTTCTTTTCTTGTGTGCACCTTATAATTCTTCGTTAAGCTGCAATTTTTACATGTGATTTTTTTCATACATCTATAAGCAAAAGTATCCTGGATCAAGTGGTATCAGAGCATGTCTTTTTATATGTGAATTGCATGTTTGTATGCTAACAAGAGATAGACTTTGAAGAGGTAAAGGGGAATTAGAGCCTTTTGATCCTGAAGCGGGGCGTGCACATCGAAGGAGAAACATGGCAAAAGATGAAGCTCATCTTGAAGAGGAGCGCATTTTCCACAAGACTTTCAATTTAATGGCAGAGAATATCAGTGAGCTGGTTTTAAGGCTGGAGAAAGCAGAGGAGAGAAACCCAGAAGGACAAGGTTCAGCACATGGGAATGGTGAAGAAGAACCCCCTCCTTCTCCTTTCGAAAGTGAAGATTCTCCTTCCTCTCACCACCATAATCATAGAAATTCAAAGGATGCATCTAAGAAGCCTTTCTTTAAATTAGATGTTAAATTTGATCTTCCCATGTTTAATGGTGAAAGCAATGCAGAAAAGCTTAATAATTGGATTAGGTAGATTGAGGTCTACTGCAGGATCCAACAGATTGTGGAGGATGAGGTAAATATTCAGTTGGCCTCTCTACGGCTGAGCAACATTGCTCTCATTTGGTGGGAGAGCAGATTAAAGAGCAATAAGAATGTGGGTAAACTCTTTTCCTCATGGCCTGATTTTATTTATGTGTTAGGAATAGTTTTATCCCTTAGGATACAAGCAAAAATCTTTGATGAATTGGCAGTATTTAAGGCAAGGCAAAGGTCAGGACATTCATAGTTTTACAGAGGTGTTTAGAAAGCAAGCACTGAATTTGGTTATTGCACTTGATACACCTGAAGTTGTAACTAAGTATATTGGCTCATTGCATAGCTATATTAGGCATTCATTGTTGTTGTTTGAACCAACCACTATTGACTCAGCTAGCGTAAAGGTAATTCATATTGAGAATAGGGGCAAAAACGAAAAGGATGATTAGTCCAGAAAGCCACCGTTGAAACCTCCCAATGGTAAATCAAAAGCGAAATGGAAAGGAAAGGAGAAGAAAATGGCAGCAACCAAAGAGAGAGAACGACCGTATTGAAATCATTGCAAAAAGGAAGGCCACGATGACGATCACTGTTGGAAACAACACCTAGAAAAGTGTCCAAAGAAGTATGGAGGAAAAGGGAAGCATAAGACAATGGCAACGGCGCAACAAGACCTTGGATCGGATTCTGGAGATGAAGTGTTGATCATAGCAGTGGGAGCAAAAGGCACTCTTACACCTCATGTTAATTCTGAATCGCATGAAGGTACCAGTTCTGTAAATGAGTCCCTTCCTAATGATCGAAAGAGAATTGAACTGTTTCATATCAGAGTTGTTGTAAATCACACCAAAGTTGAAACTCTGTTTGATACTGGTTCCTAAGAAAACTTAATTGCAGAATCCCTGGTAAAGAAACTTGGCTTAGAAACAAAACCACACCCGAAACCTTACCTGCTTGGATGGATACATGATAAAGTAAAACTGAATGTAACCAAAGAGTGTAATGTAAAATTTGTAATTGCTTCTAAGCTAGTAGACGAAGTAGAACTGGATGTAATAACACTGGATATCTATGGCATGGTGTTAGGGAGCCCATACATGTATGATAGAAAGGAAATCTTTTTTCACCATGAAAACAAATACCAAATCACAAAAGATGGGGTAGAATATATAGTAAGGGCTCATCAAAATAAAATCAATGCCAGCCTTGTAAGCATTGGATAGATGAAAACACTGGTGAATTCCAGTAAGGGTTGCATGCTTATGGTCATAAGGGAAAAATAGGCAGAATTCGCTGATGCTTTCCAAGGCTGTGATTAGGAACATAAACAAGAATTATCTGAATTAATTTCTAATTATGATGAGTTGTTTCAGGAACCGAAGGGATTACCTCCAAAGAGGGAAATCTGACATGAAATCCATTTGCAACATGACGCTCCTTTACCAAATATTGGCATGTACAGGATGTCGACTATTGAGATGGAGGAAATCAAGAAACAAGTGTAGGAATTGCTGGACCAAGGGGTCACCAGGCCGAGTACCTCTCCGTGTGGCTCACTGATTGTCTTAGTGCCAAAGAAAGACGACACATGGAGGATGTCCGTGGATTACCGCGCGCTCAACAAAATTACAGTGAAAAATCGTTATCCCCTTCCACGCATAGATGATTTATTAGATCAATTAAAGAATGTTGTTTATTTCACCAAGTTGGATTTTTGTAGTGGTTATCACTAGGTCCGAATCGCACAGCAGGACGTATGGAAAACCGCCTTCAAGACCAAACAAAGGTTGTTCGAATGGATGGTGATGCCACTCGGACTTTGCAACGCTCCAGCCACTTTTATGAGGGTCATGAATGATCTATTTCATTCTTACATTGATGAATCTATTCTTGTATATTTATATGATATACTTTTGTTTAGTAAGAGCTGGGTTGAGCATGTGTGTCATGTAAAGAAAGTGCTTGATGTACTGAAAAAGGAAAAAATCTTTGTAAAATTGTCAAAGTGTGAGTTCGGGAAAACCTCTTTGGGTTACCTAGGTCATATTGTTGGTCATGGTCAGTTGAAAATTGATCCCTCTAAAGTTGAATCAATTTTAAATTGGCCTAAGCCTACTAGTGTAACCGAGGTCCGTAGCTTTTTAGGTGCAGTCTAGTATTCAAGGAGATTTATTGCTAATTTATCTGTTATTGCAACACCTTTGCACACATTGACAAGTGTGAAACAGGTCTTCCAATGGGGAGGAAGACATCAGAAGTCCTTCGAAACATTGAAGGAAAAGATCAACACCGCGTCAGTCTTAGCCTTACCCAATCTCCAACAGCCATTTGAGATTGAAACCGATGCCAATGATTATGCCATGGGAGCTGTACTAATGCAACAAAAGAAGCCGATTTGTTACCATTCTGAGAACTTTTCTCAAGTTATGATAAACTATCCCACTTATGACAAGGAGCTTTATGCCTTGGTGCAGAGTGTGAAAAAGTGGAAACACTACCTAATCAGCAAGGAGACCATCATCCATACAAATCATTATCCCTTGCAGTACCTTCAGTCACAAACCAAGTTGCAGCAATCTCATCATTTCAGGTGGATGGGTTTTCTTCAACAATTTCATCTAGTAATAAAGTATAATAAGGGCACTAGCA
Organism: Pinus taeda; assembly: GCA_000404065.3. Lineage (NCBI taxonomy): Eukaryota > Viridiplantae > Streptophyta > Pinopsida > Pinales > Pinaceae > Pinus > Pinus taeda. Next base: position 36,578 of record APFE030909180.1, on the reverse strand, counting down.
ACAAGGTGGCTGATATACTATCTCGCCCTCCTATTTTTGTTTCTGTTATTTTGCATAATGCTTCATTATCTTTTGAAAGTTATGCTGAAAAATATGCTAACGATGATGACTTTAAGGAGGTTTATGCAAAACTAACCCATGGTTCATAGGTGGACAACTACCACTTGCAGGGGAAACTGTTGTATCACCTTGGTAAATTGTGTATTCCCACAGGGGAAAGAGTACATGTAATTCAAGAGGCCCACACCTCTCTTATGTCTGGACACTTTGGTGTCAAAAAGACTTTATGTCATGTACAAAGATTTTGTTTTTGGCCTCATATGAAAAAATTGTGACTCTCTATGTAAAGGGGTGTGTGATGTGTTCTGTTTCAAAGCCCTCTAATAGAAAACTCGGGCTCTACACACCACTCCCTATTCTGAGTCGTCCATGGGAAAGTGTGTCAATGGACTTTGTAGGAGGTTTACCTTTGTCTAAAAAGAGTCACGACTATTTGTATGTTGTCGTTGAATGTTTTAGCAAAATGTGTATTCTTATGCCCTGTAAAAGGTAGATTCGACAAAGCAGATTGCTTCTCTTTTCTTTCAGCATGTTTGGGTCCATTTTGGATTACCCACATCTATTGTGTCAGATCAGGACTCTCACTTTCTCAAAGAGTTTTGGACCAGTTTGTGGAAGAGGATGGACACCAAATTGAAAATAAGCACGATATTTCATCCGCAAACTAACGGACAGACAGAGGTTGCAAACCGTACCGTGGTACACTTGTTACGAGGCTATTGTGGGAAACATCCCAAGTTGTGGGATGAACATCTCTCCTATGTACAACATTCCTACAACCGAGTAGTGCATTCATCTACACAACGTTCATCATTTGAGACATGCTTTGGTTACCTACCAAAGGACCCTTTTGATATGGTCTTTGGAAGGGAAGATGGCTCCAAGGGGCATAATGAAAGGGACAAAGCTCAACAATTCATTCAGCGAATCCAATTGATTCACCAAGTAGTACACGAGCAGTTGGGGAAAAGTCAAGCCCATTACAAGGCTCAACATGACAAACACCGAGTCAACCACCAATTCCAAGTGGGTGACAAAGTGTGGTTCCACATCAGCAAAGACAGGATGAAGGGAGAAGGAAAGAAGTTGCGACCCATCCGGTATGGTCCATTCGCCATATTAGAGAAGATTGGAAACAATGCCTTTCGTCTTGATTTGTTGGTATATATGCAGATGTAATCAGTAGTGAATGTAGAGAACCTAAAGCTATATGAACCACCATTGATCATGGACACAGATGAGGTGGGCACAGTTCCTACAATTGATGATTTTGCACCAGAATATCTCGATGAGTTACTGGAGGACATCATCCTTGACAGAAGGACCAGGACTTCACAACGAGGAGATGTCGAATACCTTCGAGTGGGTTTCAAGGGAATGCACCCCAGCAAAGCCAAATGGCTGGAGAAGGAAAAGGTGAGGGAACAATTCCCTCACTTACCAGACTAGTGAAAGCTTTTGGCGGTCCAAAAGCTCCTAAATGGGAAGGATTGATCCAGGTGGATCTTCAAATACAATGGCATGGAAAAGCTCCAAAATAAAAGTACTCAGAATGAAGTCGACTTAGGACCAGAGCATAGATCTCATCGTCCTGATTCCAATGGCACGAACGACACTTTAATCCGAGTCCGTATGATGAAGTTATCGCGAAAAGAAGGTTGCTTTGTTCCCTAGGAAAATGAGGCATTTCCCTTTAAAAATGTACTTTTAAGCTTTAAAAGGTAAAATCGCAATCGGCACATCCAAAGGGGCAGACTTAAGGAGCGTAGCGGAACCCCGCGATCAGTGATCTCCAATTAGATTAGATCAGTGGAAGCGGTGTCGGCGATATCACAGTAATCGACATCGGCGATCAAGGGTGCGATCGGCCGACGTTGGTATCGGCGATTGACAGTCGGCAAAGTTTCTCAATAAACAGGGCCTTGGACCTCAGCGACTTGCAATTGCAATATCTGACTCAGACCCAATAAGGATATATTCCCGATTTAATATTTTTTGAAATTCGGGTAAACAGTTTTTGGTCGGATTTTAGTGTTTTATGGGGTATTATCGCTTGAACAATAAAAAGATTATTTTGAAGGTTTCGTTGCACCCGCTGACCCTTCCATTCAAACAACTTCTATTTTATGCCAAACAACCCCAATTTAAGAGGGATTTATCCTTACAAAGGCACTATAAATTCTAATGATTGGGAAAAAGCAAAGGGGGGAGAGGAATTTCAACACGCTGTTCGAGGCAAGAGAGATTTTAGGTGGCTAATAGTGCATTTTGTCTGTTTTGGATAAGTTTTAGATGTTTTTAGCCCCTCTCAATGCCACAGACACATTGATGCTGCCCACTTCTCCATCTGAATCCTTTTGTTCTCAACCATCTTTCAAAATGGAGGTATAAGCCTCTTTTGATGTATCAGATGATTGCATTCTCTTCTTTTTATGCCATTTAATATAAAGGCCTCCCTATTGACAAAGCAAGGCCCAAAGACGTAGTATGAGTTGGACGAACTCAGTTATCAAGTCCTTGTGTCTTCCTTCATGCTTTTTATGCGTCTCTTCTTCTTTTCTTGTGTGCACCTTATTATTTTGCGTTAAGCTGCAATTTTTACATGTGATTCTTTTCATACATCTATAAGCAAAAATATCCTGGATCATTGGGCGACCCCCACATACCTCCGTATCCATTTGAATTGGTGTGTGGTGGTATGTTGGTTGACCGTTCATCGTGTTAAGGGGCCACCTGCTTGGGCGCTGCCCACGTGGGCCGGGTGAGTTCGACCCTCGCCGACTCCCGTACTTATTATTTTGGCATATGGTTAGTGTATGGTGGGGTGGTGGGGGTGGTGGCCCACCACCTCCCGTTACATTATTTTCATTTTTTAATGTTTTTAAATATAATAATAAGGCCACTTTGAAATATTCATATTTTAGGCCGAGGAAGACAAATTAACCAAGCCACAAATTTTCTCAGAATCTAGCCCATGTTGGCCGGAATCCGGTGGCCGGGTTTTGTCCAAATTGTGGCTTCCTTAAGCCTACCCAGTCAGCAAAAAGTCAACCAAACATTGACTACTTCTAACTTTCGCATACAGACTTTATTTGACAAAACGTTCACACCACCACGATCAAGACGACGAGATCTACGCTTTGGTCCTGGTTTGAGCATAATCCAAACACTTTGATTTTTGAGATCTCATAAGATCTCTTTGTCCTGTGTGTGTCTCTTGAGCCACCTGGATCAATCCTCCCCACTGAGGAGCTTTTGGTCCTCCAGAAGCATGAAAAATAATCTGCAAAATTTTTGTACCTTGTTTTCATCACAAGCGTCCTAAAAGATCTCGCTTCCATCTCCTTCACCTTTGTTCTTCAGAGCCCTAAGCGATGAATGGACACCTACCACCTCTGCAACCTGTAGTACACTTTTTTGCAAATTACATGCTTGAATTTCATGACCAACTAATGACCCAAGTGTCCCACACTTGCCACGAGTTTATAACACATACTCAGTGGTCAAGTTTACATCAAGATGGACACAATACCCTAGCTATGACAACAAGGCCAAAATACCATTGTTGCTTCAACAAGTGATGGAAAACACGTCATCGCTGCAACACATGATTTACAACAATAAGGGCAAACACTATTTGCTTTGACAAGTGATGGAAACACAACATCACTTTCAAAGTGTAAAATGCAACTCAAAATAAGACTAGACATCATTGTTGTTGAACAAGTGATGGAAAACACATCATCACTTTTACATTTTAAAATGCAACAAATGATTTACAAAAGCATGACCATGAAATGCTAACATATCTAGAAATCATTTTTCACTTATCAATGTGAATGGGTCACCTCCTTGTGGTGCATTTTCTTGTCGAACAAATGTTTCATCTGGTTCATGCATCGACACTTTGTCTTTAAGGCACTGCTCTGGATGGAGCCTCCAACAAGTGGATCTTTGATGGCCACTTCTATCGCAATGACTGTAGTAGGTTTTCTTCCTCCAGATCTGCTTAGCATGTTTCTTTACCTGCTGTTGAGAGGTTCTTTCACACCTCACCCTTTTGTGTGTTGCCATCCTTTTCCAACACTTAGAAAATGTATGGTTATGTAATCCACAAAAGGTACATGTCTTTCGATTCCATGATTTCCATTCATCTTTAACAACATGATTATAACCGAAATGAATATTTGAATGTCGAGTGTGGTTATACCTTTCCTTGTCGTCTCTGGTGTAAGTATGGCAATGAGAGCTTGTCTAAGCTCTTTCCTTGCAATCAAACTATCATGGAATGATGTGGATGTTTTCCCATGATTCTCTTTCCCTGACGATTTCAACGATGTCTCAGAAGCATCTGACACCTTCGAGCATTCTCCTTTAGTGTATCTCGAGCCTGGAAATTGAGGTCTGTACACAACCTCCAATGATTTAGTTATGCCTTGGTTATTAACACCAAGTTTTCCTTCGTCCTCATGCCTCGTCCTTGTAAGGAGCCTCATGTTTTTCCCTATAATTGGGATCTCCAAATATCCAACATAAATCATACTATGTGACGGCGAAACTACAAGGAAATCAACATCTTTTACCTCCTCCGTCGATTTGGAAAGAAATAATGAGGGTTGTTCATCATCTGTTGTTGGTGGTTTGCTTGTTGTCCCAGCACATTCCCCAACTTCCTTTTTTACATACCCAAGTCCTGTTCAACATGGTAATTCCTCTACTTTTATGGGGTTGACAATGCCTTGGGCATTGACGCCCAAGCCTTTTCCTTCATACCCCATTTTCTTCAACAGTTTGGAGCCAATTCCTATGGTGTGATTTTCAAAAACAACGAAATCATCATCAGGAAATATACATGAAGATGGAGAACTACTTTTTACCTCACATGGGTCACGCTACAACTTTTCCAAGGCCTCGTCCTTTGCTTGCAGCTATCGTAGCAAACTATGTTTCTCCTCTTTCTCTTCATGTAGAAGCGTCTTCAATTCAGTGTTCTCTGCTTGAAGATTTTGGTTGTTGTGCTTCAGTTCTTCTAGGGCCTCTTCTGTGGCTTGCAACTGAAGCTGCAATCGCTCCTTTTCCTCTGTCTCTTTCTGTAGAGTTTCATACATTATTTCCACCCTTTTGGAAATTTTGAGCATGGTTTCGTACATCGCTTTTTCATCCTCTATCGTTGCACATTCCATTGTTCACGCTTGCATTTCACATCCACGCAAAGACCGCTCTGATACCACTTGATCCAGGTTTGGGTGTGACAAAGGACCCTTCCAAGACCTTTTACTTTCGTGATGTGTTAAGTTGCATTTTAAAGGAACATAAATGAATACATATGCATGATGTGAAGAAGAGGAACATGACATCCATCAACACATGAAAACATAAGCCGTTGATAATGGAGTTCGTCCAGGAGGGACTACGTCTCCGGGCCCTAGTGTCAAGATGGTGTAGGCCACTACATTAAGTGTTGTCAATAGTGATGATGTACATAAGAGGTGATGTCGCTATCATATAAGAAAAATTCCCTCACACAAGAGTGGCTCCAAGAGATGTTCCACTACAGTTACTCTCAGTCAAAATACTCCTATCAGTATGACACAAACTCATGCATGATGATAATGAGTATCCCGCCAACATCGCATAAAAGGGATCTCAATGCAAACATGCATAACGACACATGAGTATCCCATCAACATACAACAAAGGGATCTCAAAACACATCATGACGAATCATGACAACAAGTACATCACACAGATGATTCCGCATCACATCAAGCAGGAATGATGAAAAAAAGTAAGAAACAAGATCCCACATCAAGCATCAAACATGGATCTGTGCATCACAATTCATAGCAAAAGAAGTACATGAACGCACTGCATATACCTCACATCTAGGGCCTAACTGAAGAGGAGGATGTCAAACTACTGAAGCTGGTCACATGTCGAATCTCGTGGCCCCGAATCTCATGGAAATGGCTGCTCACACATGAATGCCGACACCTGTACTCCACTTAGAAAAGTGGCCCAGAAATGAAATGCGAAAATGGAAAATCTGGACATACCATCAAATTTGTAGCATCGAATAGTGAAAAATCGACTGTCAAATTTCTGAATTCTGAGAAAGTGAGAATCTGGGGCTCAAAGAATCTTTTAGATTCCTAAAAGATTCCCTCCTCTGGGTCCTCTGCAAATCTGCTGCTCAGATCAAGAAACTGACTGCACCATCAGGTTCCTTGCGGAATTTTGAGAAAAATGAGTATGAAGTTGGTTGCATTCTGACTCTAGCGAATTTCAGCCTCCAAGGAATCTGGAAGATTCCCTCAAGATTCCCCTCCGCTAGGAATATGCAAATTTGCTGCTCCAAAGGTGAATCCAACCTTGCCATAGCGTTCCCTGCGAAAATCTGAGAAAATTGACTATAAACTTGATTATATTCTAAAAAAAAAAAAAAATTTTTTTTACCTCCCCGGAGAATCTTCAGGCATCAAAGAATACTCTGCCTCGAAATGCATGTCAAGGTTTTGCCTCCCCTATCTCGAAATCCGTGCCTGCTCATGGTTCCTCCATCTCCCCCATGCACTGAGAAAACTAGGTTTATATAAATTTGTTGGGCAAACTTATCAATAAGTCAGTTTGGCCCAATGGTGAAGTTGGTAAATTCTTTGAGGAGGGTTCAGGGGATCAAATCCCGCCCCTCCCTACTTTTATTATATTATCGTTTTAAAAAAAATCTGCAATTTTTTTGGGGGCATTGGGTCCACATTGGGCGGCCCGCCCCATACCTCCGTATCCATTTGAATTGGCGCGTGGTGGTACGTTGGTTGGCCGTTCATCGTGTTAATGGGGTCGCCCGCTTGGGGGTCGGCCACGTGGGCTAGGCAGGTTTAACCCCCACCGGCTCCCGTACTTATTATTTTGGCATACAGTTAGTGTATGGTGGGGGTGGTGGCCCACCACCTCCCATTATATAATATATATATATATATATTATATATATATATATATATATATATATATATATATATCAAGGCCACATTGAAATATTCGGATTTTAGACCGAAGAAGACAAATTAACTGGGCCACAAATTTGCCCAGAATCTCGCCCAAGTTGGCCAGAATCCATTGGCCGGGTTTTGTCCAAATTGTGGCCTCCTTAAGCCTGTGAGTCAGCAAAAAGTCAACCGAATTTTGATTGCTTCTAACTTTCACATACAGACTCGATTTGACGAACCGTTCACACCACCACGATCAAGACGACGAGATCTACACTTTGGTCCTTGTTTGAGCATAATCCAAACACTTCAATTTTTTAGCTTTCATAAGCTCTCTTTGTCCTGTGTGTGTTTCTTGAGCCACCTGGATCAAGGATCTTCTTTAGCTTTTCCATCGAACTTTTGGAAATCACTTGGCATCTTGGATAGCATCATAGGCTAGTACAATGAATGAAGGATCGGATCATTCGTAAGACATGATACATTTGTCAACTCAAGTGTAGCCAAGAAAGGTAATTGAGTGTCAAAAGGCATGGGAGGTCGATAAGCGGGCCCATAAGGAGGAGCCCATCCTTGCTGGTAAGGATTTTGGCCCCACATTAGGGGATTTTGGCCATATGGCATCTGAGTTTTCCCCCATTGCGGATTACCTTGACCAAAGGGAGGATTCAGACCTTGAATACCTTGAAACTGTCCAGGCATAGGTTGCTGATAGGCAACGTATGGGTTAAAAGGCTGCTGAGCTTGTTGGCCTTGGACACATGGATATGGGACCTACTATCTTGGAACATAGGGTTGTTGGGCCTGTTGTCCCTGAACAAGAGGGTTCTGGACCTGTAGTCCTTCCGTGCAAAGGTTGACCTTGTTATATGTATACAAGGGTTGCTGCTGCCCAGGTTGGTTTTGCTGTTGCAAGGGCTAACCTTGCTGTTACAAAATTTGTCCCCAGGTTTGCAGTGGTTGTCTTTGTGAGGGTATGGGTTGAGAGGTATGTAGATCATATTGCATCTGCTGCTTCTCGGCTTGCTGCAACTATTGGAAGTACTGACCTTGCGGTTGTTGCAGGATAATTTTCCCTTGCTATTGCGTGGAAAGCCCTTGCAATAACAAAGGTTTCCCTTGTGGTAACAAAGGTTGCCCTAACTGTTGTAAAGGTTGTCCTCGCTACTGCAAGTGTACTTGAACAATGCCCGAGAAATTACCACACTGAATCTGGCTGTAGCCACGCTGGATGTACTACCCAGATTGGAGGGTGTAAGGTTGATTAACCAATTCTTGAGAACCATATGGAACGTAAGGATTTTGGTATTGGACCTGAGCCCCATAGGGTTGCTAATACTGAACGTTGCTCGATCCATACAGACCACCAGGATTCTGAACTTGTTGGTACTGGACATTGCTTGATCCAGTAGGGTCAACACGATTATAAATAATACCAGAAGAGGGTTGGTTTATACCAAGCACCAGAGCTTGTGAGCCGCTCACATTAGTGGCACCTAACACCATAGAGACATTCAGGTTCTGCCCCCCAGGCGGTGGCACAATCTGGCCACTGGCTAATGGGACAAAAGAACTGACGGAAACAATCTTTGAAACTACCAGTTGTGACTGACGTGTAACTGGAATTGATGATACAAGAGTATTCAGAACTGTGGGTTACACTGGGATTGAAGTAACAGTTGGTTGGGAAGTCGTGTTCGTGACAAATTGACCTGACGTAGGCCTAATGTCTGGCGCCCAAACATGATTATGGTAGAGTGATGAGGAACTTGGTGTGCTTGAAACTAAGTGCCCTAAAGACACATAGTTGGGTGGCAAGCTGGCGGGAATACCTTATGAATAAGGGAAACCCTTGGGGGGAAACTACAACTGCAATTCTTCCCCCTCAACAGTGTGTGGAGTAGAAAATTCGGACTCATTCGGAGAAGTGACTGGAGCATTGCCTTCAGGTTCCATGTCTGAAAATAAACGACGACAAATGGCCGAACGTGTACTGTGGGATAGTTCCCAAGGAACACCCGGTTGGTTGTACGGAATGTAAGGACGCTACGATGATATCTCAACAACGTCAAACAGAGGGTTCAGAGGACAGATAACCAGTACAAGCTGACCGTCAGTGGTCGACAAGTTCTCTGGCGTTCAAACGAGATTATCTGGAGATTCGGGCCAAGATCAGCAGATGACCCTGAATCGACAGTAGGCAGAGGATGAGATGACAATGGTTGAACACTCAAAACAATTGCGATTTCAACATTTTGGTCCTCAAGTGACTCTGATAACTCAGGAAACAACTCCACAGACAATCTTTCAGATGGAGGAGAGGAAGAGGAATTGGGTGAACTAGATGGTTCAACCACGATGACCTTGTCTTATTCAACATAAAAAATAACTTCAAGGCTTTAAAATTTCCTTTTAAGAGAACTCACGATTTGGTCAAGGAGACTAACAGAATGTTTTGGATCGTGGGCAATCAATTATTATGACACATAAAATACTAATGTTCTTTCATTTTTAAAGAGTTGAGAAAGAAACAAAGATGATTCTATCACTTTCGATTGGAAACTTGCTCGAAAGGACAAGTGCTCGAATGATCTTTTAAGTTTAATGAGTAAAAAATATCAAATGACTACTCTGGATGATCTAGGTAGATAGGATTACCAGGCAAACGTGAACTGTAGAATACCTCCTAGCAAACCAAGAAGTACAAGCAGGAAATCTCCTCGAATGTTGTGTTCAGTGTATCACGTTTGCAAGGCGGCCGACTCAGCTCGCTAAGGATAAAAGGATTGCAGCCTAGTGGGGTCTCCCATTATATACTCGATGGTACGAGGAGCACAAATCTGTGCTAGCGCTATCTAATGCCGAAGTTAATGACAATTGCAAGGTTTACAGACATCAGAACACGTCTCTAGCCTAGACCTTCTAGATATGATCGTTAATGTCAAATGTGCTTTAGGTTAATTGAATTCATTTTAGAGTTAATCTTGAGTTAAGTTTCAATTTTCAAGTCTTAGCGATGCTACTCGAAAAACCTAAAATGCAACTAAATGGGGCAAGACCCTTTCAATTCGATGAAATGCCTACACTAGAGAGGGTAGAAACTACTCAATCAAATACAAACAATCAAGCAACTGAAAACGAAATGATCTTTCACTACTTCACATTTTCAAAAAAATAAACTAATGAAAGATGCATTCCAATTCTTAATTTCGTGATAAGCACTTATCTATTGGTCCTTTCAAAATGAAAAAAATTCTCTTCCTTTTTCAAATGTTGATGCAATTCTAGTTTTTAAGAGATGCAAATCATAATGATGCAATAAGCTAGAATTTCATACTTTCTCATGAAACAATGAAACAAAATTTTCTGCATACAATCCTTCAATGAAAAAGTTCTCGAGACTATTAGCTCTTCAAGCAGACGCAAACATGAAAAGAGAAGTTCATTTAGAAGGGGACGACAATTGTTGAAACAACACCGACATTTTTATCTTGTAACTTTCAACCATTTTAATACAACAAGTACTTAGTGAAGATTATACAATTATTGTGTTCAATTCTTGAGTAGTTTTATTCCATTCTTGCACCCTGCTAGGGAGGAAGGGCCCTCCTCTTTAGCAAGGATTGCAATATTAGTTGTGCATATATTTTCTTAGATGTGTATGTGAATTTTATATTGTCGTTGCATATATTCTAGAACTGACACATTTCTGTGTTCGGATTTATGGTATGTTGTTTTATATTATTGTTGTGAGTCAATCAATAAATATATGGCACACCTATTTCCTTTTTGAAACTTAAGAAGTGATAATTTTTTCCTTGCTGAATGAATTTCAATTATGCAGTGCGTTTTTCAATTTCTGCAAGTGTCAATTTCATTTTTGCAAGAGTGTTTTCAGAATTTTGCGTATGTTTTCAATGGCACTTTTTGTTACCTAGCTGAACATGTATCGACACAGGAAATGCTAACTCCTTTGAAATAAAATACCTACCATGGTTGACAATTGACATTTGTGATTCAACTTTCTTTTAGCGTGATAAAATACACCAAACACAAAGAAAGTGTGGTGAAGTAAAATTATAAGTGTGGACACGAACGAATTCCTCTAGCCCGATAATGGGTCTAGCCACAACAAATACATTCTATGGAAGATTTCCTTTAATTAGAATCAATCAAGAGGGCCTACCTCTTGGTCACTTATCTTGCTTGATGATGTCCTCGCTTGCTTGCTCCAGTAATCTCTCGCTTCCTTCTTAAAGTTCCTGGAACAAATGAACAACAACAACACACAAACATAATAATAGACAAATTGCAATTCAACCTACTTAACAAGTCACGAATAATTAAGACATGGATATGTAATATTACAAAACATGTAGGAAATCAATCGATAGTTGCATATATTAATATCAAAGAGAGATTACAACCATTCGTCTTGACGTCACAGTCTTCCTCTGACAAGACCGGGTTCCCACACACTTCTGCTAGCACTTCATGATGGCTTCAAACAACAATAGTTTAAAGGCTCTTCCCTTTAGATTTCACGCCAAACCAAACACACTTCTCCCTCACACAACTAGATGGCTACAACTAGTAATAGCTTGCTTGTCTAACCAAAATAGTATACTCACACTCAGCCAACACTCTAACTATGACTACAACTTTCACACTAGTTTGTGCTTGGGAAGAAGGGAGGTTTATATAGGAAATATGGATGGGGGATAGATCCTCTTCTCATGGGAGAAGGACTTATCCCTTGAGGTAGTTCCATAATTATAGGGGAAAGGAGCCAAAATTGTCATGCTCGACCCTATCCGGCCAAACCATTTACAAGTCTTCCGTTACGAAGCTTCTAGAGCTGGAAGCTTCGGCTCTAATTTAAAAAAAATTTCCATAACAAGAACGGTGTGACTGGAACACAGCGCAGTCTTACAGATCGGTGCGAGGAATAGTGCTAATCTCTGCACATCAGCGTGGGGGAGACAAAGGTCATTAGCCTCGACCTTGTAAACTAGTCAAAACAAAAGTTTCGGGGGAATGGTGCAAAAGGGAAATGATCTTCTCATGAAGAGGGACATAATGGGAGTTTCTACATGAAGGCAAAGCATGCAGGGTTCACTGTAGAGGTCCTCCAGGATCAAGGAACAGGGAGTACAGGGACAATGACAAAATGTTGTGTAACAGAAGGGCCACAAAACTAGTGGCTCAAACTTGAGCAAGGAAAAAATTCTCCTGGTCTGATACTATCTTAAACATACAAATAAATGGATAGGTTTATGTAAATCATAGAATGCTTTATTATTCACATAAGTATAACTATAAATACATTATTTTATGACTGTTAGTTTCATATTCCAAGAGGTCTCTTGAACTTCTCTGACTATTCATATTCGTCCACACCAACCTTACAGATTAGGTGTTCAAAAATTACCTTGAAAAATGTTTAGGCTTGGGGATTTCGTTATATTGATGATAGGGGTTTAATTGTTGGTTGGAGGAATAGGTCCTTTTACTGTGCTAATTGTTGATCTTTTGAATCAAGGTTCTCTACTGTCCTCATTTCTCACGAGTTTGGAACAAAGATAATTGTTTTCAACATATATGGATCATATATTGATATAATTGGTTATTGGAGAAACGTGTTTAATTAGGACTACTCTAGCTTTGGTCACAATGTGCTGGTGATCCGGATTTAAATAGGAACACAACAAATTACAGAGATAACCATAAACATAGAGATGCAGCGGAAATAATACTTCATTTCATTAATGTAAAATACTGAAATATGCATACAAACAATAATAGAAATAAACCAGCTAGGGTGATGGTAGCTTATCTTTGAGAATAGATGTGGCGGCTACATGCCTCTGAACTGTGTTACCATGAGGCTCGAAGGCCTATTTGTTGTTAAGAAACAATGGAAAACCCTAAACATCCAAAAACCTAACCCTAGAAGATGAAACGTCAAACTGTGAGCTCCGTTTGGGTAAATTGGTACATCAACTTCCCGGGGTCATAACTTTGGAATACGATCTCCGTTTGACACGCATAGTATCTCGTTAGAAAGATCTATCCGAGAGCTACAACTTTGTGAAGAGCAACATCACTCCATGGACCCATTTTGCTTTGATTTTTCCCAAAAAACATCGTTTAGGGCCTCAAAATAGCTCCAGAAGTTGAAGACCCTAAAAGCAACTAAAAATAGTAGACTAGGCTACAATTAAGGAAACTGAAAAGCTGAAAGAAACAATGGTGGGGGTCCAAGTGGACTTCGCGGGTGGCCACCAATATCCACCTAGATCAGCTGGGAGGAAATCTTGATTTTTTATAGAAAGCTTAAAGGGTTGGAGATCATTTAATCAAGTAAATTTACTTTCAAACTTCTTTTTAGATAAGTTGGAGGAGATGTGCTTGGTTGATGTTGAGCTTGTTAAACTAAAGCCAATCTGGAGGACCAAAAGAGCTGGAGTGGATAGAATTACCAAGATATTAGATAGATTTTTACTTTCTAATTCATTTTTAAAAAAATATGTAAAAGTTCAATTGTGGCTAGCTTCAAGTTTGTATTTTAATAATTCCCCCCTCTTGTTTGAAATTGACTTAGTTGGTAGACTCCTCCTACCCGTTTCAAATTCAATATAGGATGCCTCAAGGAGGAGTATTTTGTCAATTTGATAAAGAGGAGTGGAGACCTTTTAATGGATCATCAAGGGTGTTTTCTTCTCTTGAATTGAATAAATCTAAAAAATAGTGAAATAATCCTCTAGTTAAGGAATTTAGACTTCTGTGATCCATAACATTGTTTAGAGAATTTCCGGCGAAATCACATAAATGATCTTTTGTCGACGCGTTTTGAACCAACCAGTGTGGTTCATCGTCAGGACTGGTTGGTTCGAAACACGTCGACAAAAGATCATTTATGTGATTTCGCCGGAAATTCTCTAAAGAATCCTCTAGTTCTTAGGTCCACATGAAAAAATTGAAGGATAAGAAGGAATTAGTGGCAGTTGAGGAGAAGTTGGAGGAGAGATACAACAAATGTGGGGGATAAAGGGGGGTTATGTTTCAAAGGATTTATAAAAAGTAATTGAGATGTTGGACTGATAAAAAAAAGAAAAAGAAAAAAGGAAGTTATAGGATGAGAGAGAGTTTGCGTGGAGGATAGAGAGTTGTGCTATTTAGCTTTCTAAATGTGAAAAAACCTCTAATTTTTCATCCTTTTGTAAATAAGAGAGAATATTAATACTATTTGGAAAGTGGTAAGGTCATCTGGTATATAAAATTTAGCTTTAAGGACATAACCAAATCATGTGTGTAGCATTTTTCAAAACATATATAGAGTTTAGGGCAAGGTTTTCATGGCAGAGGTGGATAGGATGAAATCTTTTTTTCGTAGCTTTCCCAATATCGAAGAGAATGTGGTGCTATTGGAGTAGGTTTTTAGGAATGAACTTCGTATTGTTTTTATAGTATTTGGAAGGATAAAAACCCTAGACATAATGGTTGTCTAGTTTATTTTTTTCTCAAGGTTTTAGAATCTCTTAGAGGAAGATTTTACAAGGATTATTGAGGAATCCAAGTCATATAGAATAGTTATTGTAACTTACAACCCTATATTTATAACTTTCATTCCTAAATCTAACAATCTAGAATACTTTGAAGAGTACATGCTTGTTTCCGTTTGGAATTGGATACACAAGATAATTGACAAGGTCATTACCAGAAGGGTAAACAAGATGCTCACCAAATCAATGTCAAATGATCAATTTGTTTTTTTAGAGGGAAAACAAATAAATGAAGCAATTGGGGTAGCCCATGAGGGCCTTCACTCCCAAAAAACTATGAATCTTAGGGCCATGGTGGAAATTTTGTTAAACGCTTATGACAAAGTTAATTGGTTATGCCCAAGATTGATGTCAATCCACTTAGTTTTGGTGTTCCTTTTGTAAATTACTATATTACGAGTTATGTAACCTTTGACTATTTTTTTGTATTAATCAATGGAGTAACTTTAGCTTTATTCAAGCTTGGTCATATTTTCAGGTAGGGGTGCCCTTTATCTACATTGTTGTTTTAAAGCAGTGGTAGAATGCCTAAGTAAGGCTTCAATAACTACTAAGAAATCACAAGATTTTTAGAAGTATTAAGATTGGAGCCTCTTTATTTCTATCACACTTGATTTTTGTTGATGACATTTTCATCTTTTGTGATGGGTTGTGGAGAGATGTTGACGAGCCAAAGGAGACCATGGACATATATTGTGTAGCCATTGGTATGAGGGTTACTGAAGGTGTATTTATTGTTTCCTATAAGGATGATTTTAAAGAAGCTAGGGAATACTTCTCTCATTCCCCCCCCCTTATAAATGGATTGATATTGACATGGGATAAAGTGTTTAGAATTTTTTTTATTATCAATCCTAGTAATTATTTGAAGAATGATTGGAAATGATTGTCTGTGAAAGTGGAAAAGAGTATCATGGTGTGGTTTTTTCATTGGTTGTCTAGATTCGAAAGGGTGGTGTTAGTCATGTTTGTATTAGAGGCAATTCCAATCTATTGGGTGTCTCTTTC
Source organism: Pinus taeda (assembly GCA_000404065.3). Classification (NCBI taxonomy): domain Eukaryota; kingdom Viridiplantae; phylum Streptophyta; class Pinopsida; order Pinales; family Pinaceae; genus Pinus; species Pinus taeda. The sequence continues at coordinate 20,959 of APFE030909180.1, read as the reverse complement.
TTAGATTCCTAAAGGTGTTTTGGATCATATAATGAAAATTAGCTTCAAGTTTTAATGGTCGAAGAAGAGGGATCAAATCAAGACCCCTTTGGTAAAGATGAGTGATTGGTTGTCCCTAAAGAGACATGGGATTGGGTTTGAAGAATGTTTTTGACTTCTCAAGAGCTTTGGTGGGAAAGGATGTTTGAAGGCTTCTACAAGGCAAGGATCTATGGTGCATGGTAGTTGTTGAAAAATGTAACTAGAATTGGTCTTCATCATTGTACTTGAAGTAAAATATGTAATATATTTGTCAAAATAAAATCAAAAATAATTTTTATTATTAAATTGAATTGACTTGTTAAAGCATGGGCTTCATGCTTGGGTAAATTTCCATAGGTCAAACTTCCATTGTAGCCTTTAGGAATTTTTAATTGAGTCAAAAGTAATTTTTTTTTTGGTCAAAGACTCCTCCATCAAAGTATCCTTGCTGTCAAATAAATCATCATTAAGTTAACCTCCTCAAAGTCTCTATCAAGTCGGCTTCCCTCAAAAGAACTCATGTCGGCCTACACAGAGATACATCTACTCATGATGATCAGGTAGGCTCATTTATGATGGAAAAACCACTATATATACAAGCCTATGATCTTCACATTACACTATACACAAGTTTGGATTTCAGAGAGGAAGTTTCGGTCCTATAACAGAGATAACAAGTTCGGATAAGGCAAATGTTTCAGTGTCATCACAAGAAGATTAGATAGGGTACAAAGATGATCTATATGCTTCCACATTTCGGTTTTATGCTCCCATAGTTTGGTGTTATGCTCCCAAAGTTCCATATTATTTGTAGGTTTTAACCCCGTACAGAAATTACCTGCATACGAATTCTAAAACACATAAAATAAACAATGTGAGAGCATAATAGACAAGACACATATACATAGAGATTTCCCCTGGATCCCAAAACTGGGACTACTAGCTTGATTTTTCATTATATTCCTTTCAATGTTATAACACATATTTATACATGCCGAAGCATCCAATACCATGGACCGAAAACCATCGCGTCTAAAAAACATGTGCAAAAATCATGCACAAAACCATAGGTGGGTCCGCCCAACCTAACATAGGGTCCAAAACCAAAATTTTCTGGGGCGTTTCCTAGGACCCCATAAAGTTGGGTTACGGGTACCCCTCAAACCCCCTGTTAACATTGAAAGGAATATAATGAAATGTAACATTGAACTTTGGACACAACATATCTCCACAATGGTATGATATTGTCCACTTTGGGCCTAAGCCCTCATGGATTTGTTTTTGGGCTTTTACTCCAAAAGGCCTCATACCAATGGAGATATTTGTCCATCTTTATATACCCATGATCCTCCCCACTTCTAGTCAATGTGGGACTTTGGTCATATACCCAACAATCCTCCCCTCGAACAAAGGACCATCAAGCCTCCCCTCAAAATATTATCCATCCGTCCACTCTCTATCAACTTCGTCTCTCTAAGAGCCTTTGTAAATATGTCTGCAACTTGATCATCAGTTGAACAATATTGCACTTCAAGAACATGGTCATGAATGAGCTTTATAATGAAGTGCATGTGTATTTCAATGTGTTTGTTGTGCTGATGTTGGACTGGATCTTTTCATAGTTGAATGGCACTTTGATTATCACACCAAATTGTAGTCGGATGTTGCTGATGAAAGCCAAACTTTGACAGGATTTGATGAAGCCACATGGCTTCCTTACTAGCTTCTACGGCACCATGATACTCTACTTTTGCTGAAGAAAGAGAAATGGCACTTCGTTTCTTGCAAGCCCATTTAATAGGTCCAGAACCAAGAGTGAATACATAACCTGCAGTAGACTTCCAATCCTCAGGGTCACCAGCCCAATTGGAATCAATGAAACCAACCAATAGAGGATATGCTTTTGCATTGTAATGAATCTCAAACTGAACTATACCTTGAACATAACAAAGTATTATTGTAGTTTCTTTCCAATGAATTCCATGTGGGTTTTGCATAAACCGAGTAATAAGGCCAACAACAAAGGAAAACTCAAGATGAGTATGGGTCAGATACAAAAGTTTTCCTGCAAGCTGACGGTATAAGGTAGCATCAACTTTAGGGGAAGTACAAGTGACTAAAATTTTGGCTCCAGTCTAAAAGGAGAAAGGGTTGGCTTATAGTCTTCCATGTGAAAATGTCATAGAATATCACAGGCATACTTGGACTGGGAAAGGGAAATACTTTCCTTGGTTTGCAAGACTTGAAGACCAAGAAAATAATGCAAGTGTCCTAAGTCTGTCATTTCAAACTTCTTTTTAAGGCTGGACTTCACATGGTTTATAAGGTTGGGATCAATACCAGTAATGATAATATCATCAACATAAAGAACAAGAATGATAAGAGATTTACCAACTTTCTTAGTGTAGACAGTATTGTTAGAATGACACCTAGAAAAGCCAGTATCTAAAATAAAGCTATCCATTTTGGCATACCAAGCCCGAGGGACTTGCTTGAGACCATAAATGGATTTCTTAAGCTGAAATACAAGGTTGGAGTCTATTTGTATAAAGCTAGGAGGTTGTTCCATATAGATTTCTTGAAGCAATTCCCCATGCAAGAAGGCAGATTTAACATCCATCTGATGGACTTCGCATTTGAAAGAGGCAGCAAGGGAAAGAACAAGGTGGATAGAGCTCATTTTAGCAACATGGGAGAAGGTTTCAATATAGTCAATGCCTTCAACTTGTGAAAATCCCTTAGTAACAAGACGAGCTTTATGTTTATCAACTCTTTCATCTAGTCCAAACTTGGTTCTGTAAACCCATTTACATCTAACAAGTTTTCTTCCCTTTGGAAGAGGAACAAGATCCCATGTATCATTTGCTAATAATGAACAATATTCTTCATGCATAGTTGCACCCCAATCTGGATGGCCTGAAGCTTCGGAAAGGTGTCAAGATCATGATTCATTGAAGCTTGAGCCAGCAAAAAAGAAGCTCTATCGAACTAAGAACATGTACGTCGCTGATCTGTAGGATCCCCTGAAAGAGCACATGCTGCATCCCAAGTAGCACAGACCCATTTTGGAAGCTGAGGAGATGAAGGAGGATCTTGAGAAGGTGGGGGAGGATTTTCATCCTTGCTGTCATCATCTGAAGAAGAAATATTTTTAGAAGTAGAAGGGATAGAGAGAGGTGGCACATTTGCCGAACTAGGCTCGTAGGCTGATATATTTTCAGCAAACTTTACATCTCTTCTAATGATAACATTTTTGGACTTAAGTGGAATAAGTCTATATCCTTTGACATCTTTAGAATATCCAACAAAAATACATTTTTCACTCTTAGGTTCTGAGGCTTTATGTTTCTCATTGGGAATATGGGCCCATGCTTCACTTCCAAAACCTTAGTAGGAATGTGATTTACTATGTAATTTGCATAGTTAATTGCTTCTGCCCAAAAATTAAGACTAAGTCCTTTAGATTGAAGCATACAATTAGCCATTTCCTTTAAGGTGTGATTCTTCCTTTCAGCTACACCATTTTTTGGGGGAGTATATGGAACAATATCTTGCATTTGAATTCCATGCTCAGTGCAAAAGTTGATAAATTTGTTTTTAACATATTCTCCGCGATTATCAGGTATTAGCTTAAGAATTTGATGTCCAGATTGTTTCTCAACAAAGGCCTTAAAGGCCAAGGACATGTTAAATACTTCACTCTTGGTTTTTAAGAAGTATACCCAAGTGCATCTGGAGAAATCATCAATGAAAGTTAAGAAATACTTGTAGCTAGAGAATGAAACAACTAGAAGTGGACCACATAAATCATTATGCACAAGTTGTAGAGGGGCTAAGGCATTCCAAGAGGCACATTTTTCAAAACTATCATGATGATGTCTTTTGAGTACACATATAAAACAAACACCATCTCTGCAAGATACCATTGGAAGACCTATCACCATATTTTCTTTACATAGATTTTGAAGGGAGTGATAGTTTAAGTGACCAAATCGCTCATGCCAAAGTTTGCTCACTTCATCATTATGAGCAACAAATATTGAGGGAAGAGTTGATGACCCAAAGTTTTTAAACTTAAACAACCTTGTAGAATCATCAGCAGTGCCAATAGCTAAAATCTGTCTAGGATCTCTTAGGTCCTTAATTACAACATCATGATGTGAAAATTCAACGATTTTACCTTCACTTGAATGAGTTATCCGATATACAGATAGAAGGTTGCAAGATAAGGTTGGAACGCATAATACATCATTAAATAGACCATTGTCTAGATGAATAGTTCTAGTCCCTACAACACTAAGAGATCTACCATCACCAACATATATATTTTTAGTGTTACAACCATTTAAAGAAGAAAGCATGGCTTTGTTTTTTGCCATGTGATAAGAAGATCCAGAATCAATGAGCCACTCATGAGAATGAGAAGAAGAAGGTACATTTAGTGCATAACTAGATCAAAATGCTTGACAAACACATGTAGAAAGTGTTATTCCTGAAGATGAACTTGAAGAGTGCTCCAAATGGATGTTATGCTTATTCATTGTTGCTTCCAAGGCTTCCATCTTCTTAAAGCATTTGGATTCGAAATGGCCATCTTGATTACAAAAGTTGCAATGCCTATCAGTCTTCTTCCCTTTTCTTTTATTTTCCTTATAATTCTATTGAATTGATTTTTCATTTTGAGAATAAAATACTTAGGACCCTTGCTTGGTTTAGGACCATTCTTTTTAGGATAATGCTTCTTAGGATTCTTTGAATTTGGTTATTGTTGGGCAGCTAAGGCTTTCTTAGAAGAGTTTCCAAGATTAAGAAGACCAAAATGTAAGAGTTTTTCTTGTTCTCTTATTAAAAAACCACAAAAGGAATCAAAAGAGGGGGGCTTGTAGTCTTTTCCTTGAGAAATAAAGGCTTCTCTAGTAGAATGGAAGGTGGAAACAAACACAGAGTAGGCTGGTCCGAACTTAGTAAGAATGGAATAGATAAGGCAACCATCTTCTTTCTTAACCTTGACACCTTCAAAGAGAAGTCTAAGGGTCTTGAACTTGGACAAAAAATCTTCAGTGGAAGAAAAATTATTGGGGTCCAACATAATCAACTCATTTTCGAGTTGATGGACACTAATTTTATTTTTAATTCCAAAAACATTATTGAGTTGTTTCATTGCTTCATTAGGGGTATCAAGTTTTGCAATATGAAATCTAAGGTCTAGAGAAACAGACATCCCTATCAACCCACGTGCTTGATCTTGCCTATTTTACCATTTGGCTGCCTTATCTTCATCTATAGGTTTAGTTTCTTGGCCTAAGGCTATTTAGTAAAGACCTTTACTTCTAAGTAAATCCACAATGTAGGACCACCATTGGAAATAGTTGGTGCTATCAAGAATAACTTTGCATGGACTTTTCATTTTAGAAGAAACTGAAGCTATAGATGTTGAAACTATGTGTTCTAGTGGAAAGATCTCGAAAAATTAGGCAAATTAAAAAAAAAGGCTCTGAAAATGTCTTCTGGATGAAGAAGTTATGGCTTTTTGAAGAAAAGTTGTTGAAGATGTCAACGAAGTGCATGAATGTGCGAAAGTGAATGATAATTTTATATTTAAAAAAA
>APFE030909174.1:0-49566 GCA_000404065.3 Pinus taeda | reverse complement strand
GAACTTCCGGAGCCGTTTTGAGGCCCTAAACGACGTTTTTTGGGGAATCCGGAGGCAACATGGGTCCATGCAATGGACTGATGTTTCCCATTCCAACAATGATAGTGCTCGAATAGATGTTTCTAATGAGCTATTGTACGCGTCAAACGGAGATCATATGCTAAAGTTACGACCCCGAGAAGTTGATGTACCAACTTAACCCCAAACGGGGCCCACAGTTTGGCGTTTCATCTCCTAGGGTTAGGTTTTGGAATGTGAAGGATTTTTTCATTGTTTCTCAACAATAAATAGGCCTTCGAGCCTCATTGTAACACAGTTCAGAGGCATGTAGCCATCACATCTCTTCTCAGAGATAAGCTACCATCGCCCTAGCTAGTTTATTTCCATTTCTGATTGTAAGCATATTCTAGTATTTTCCATTAATGAAATGAAGTATTATTTCCGCTGCATATTTGTGTATATGGTTATCTCTGTAATTTGTTGCGTTCCTGTTTAAATCCGGATCATTAACGTACACGTTAACTTTTACATTCGTATATTTGAGGGCTAGATAGATGCGGATGCTCTGGATTGCTGGCTAAATATGGTGGAAGGATATTTTTCAACCCATAATTTTTTTGAAAGGGAAAATATCAATTTTGCACTCCTCAAGGCCACTCCCCATTTTAAGGACTGGTGAGAAAATTATTGTGAGAAGAGGGAAGAGGAGGAACCCTCACTAATTTTAGTCACGTCCGCTTAGAATTATTTTTGAGATGTCATTAAGGAAAAATATTGCCCTGTTGTGAGCTATGAAGAAAAGTACATAAAATGGACCACACTATGGTAGGAAAGGGACCAAAATGTGCTAGATTTCATAAATATTTTTCATACCCTACATCGCACGAAGTTGGGTATCAAGGAATCTGAGTAGAATTTGGTACTCAAGTACCATGGCTATTTTCACAAATACATACAGGAAGAAATAGAGTTCCTAGACATCTCCTCACTTAGCATAGCTTACTGATATGTTTTTAAGATCGAGCAAAAAAATTAAACAAAATAAGCGAGACTTTGGATCTTTGAATCTGAAGAAGGGAAAAAGCAACCTCCAAACCATAGAAAAAAATATAGAGCCAAGGTGGAGTGATCGAGGAAACCCATCAAATATGTAATAATATAATAGCACATCGAAGATGAAGGACACAGTAAAGTGGTGTGAGTCCCAAAATAGCCCCACTCACAACAAAAATGAATGTTGTGTTAAGCAGTCACTGGTAGATGAGCTAAAAGTCTCATAGATAGAAGCATTTTATGACTCTAAGCTAGATCTTGATAAGGGGAAACAAATTATTGATGTAGAAATATGCCATCATTGCCACCACCAAGGTGCAATATATTGAGCCTGAAGATCCAAAGCTGGGCATCTCTTCCACTCATAGATGTCAGTGAAGGGTTCTCCATTGTAGTTAATTGTAGAAAGTGGAAGCCAAAATAAGCTCATCTTAGTAGGGGTCATTAAGCAGTTGGGCTTGACAACAACATCACACCTATATCCACACACCAGTAGGTGGTTCCACCAAGAGTGAGATCTTTGTGTCAGCCAACAATGTCACCTTCCCTACAACATCAAGCCCTTCACGAACGAGGTACTGTGTGATGTTGTTCCCCTTAAATTTTGTGATGTTTTATTAGGCCAACCATACTTGTGGAGTGTCATGATGTGTGTTGTTTCTTTTTCTAGCACTTGTAGCACAAGTGCTTTAGTAGATATAGAAAGCTTCCTAGAGACAACCTCTAGGTTGATTGTAGACCAATACCTAGGATATCATAAAGAGAGGAGTTCATTTGGATATTATGGGTAGGTCTTTCTGCTACACTCCAATTGTGACTTAGTTTGAAAAGATAACAAAGGGGCCTTGGTTCAATAGCCTTTCATCAAGGCGAGCTCAAGCCAATACATGGATCTAAATGCACCGGGGCTAAATCGAGCCAATCTCAAAGAGAAATGTATGGTTCTGGTGGCTAACACAGAACAATAGGCAACTTAATATTGGAGTTGTAATAAAATGATGAGGAGGAGAGAAATAAAGGACTTTGATGCATAGGGTTGTAAACAATACATAATCCTAAGCAACAATGTTCTGGTAGAAATATGGAAGAATGAAGAGGTGAAATGGAAGGAATAGTGGAGCGTTAATTAAGGTCCCAAGCTCTATACATCATGAGTACATTTGTCACCAACTAACATTAGTAAATCTTTGCACATTACAGGTACATAAGTAAATCTATAGTGAACAAAGTTACTGCTACTACTTAACAACAAATATATAATCATGAATCAAGTAAAACTGACAGCTTCATTACGCTATTTCAAAGGGAGAAAAACAAACATGGATTGATAAAAAAAGGGGAAACATATTGCACATTTGTTTGATTGGAATCACCAAAGAGTTTCATTAATCCTCAAAATGAGTCTAATTCGCTACTCCATTTACATTCAACAATGTATCGCTCAGTCTTTAGTGAACAGGCAAATAGAACCAAAGTGGAATCACAGAATTTGGACCCCTTGGGTGCAGAATTATGGAACCCTTATTAATAATGTCTTCCTTCCTTTTATAAGGAGAGGCAGATCTTGGAAATCAGTTACAAAAATATGTCAGCCTGGGCGTCCAACTATCTGCTAGACTAGTTGTCTTTACGTGAAAGGCTCTTCTACCCAACTGATTAAAATAGATTTGATTCCTTTCTTGAAATACAAAAATTAGAGAATAAAAGAAGAAATAAAAACAAAATGATGATGAGAGAAAAATATCTCCATGTCATTCCTGTGATGGCCTCTGCTCAAGAAACATCTCCTCCTTGGTGTGCATCTCCTGCTGCTCGACTAGTTCCCGGCGCTTTCACCTTTACCACTTGGATTCCCACTTTTTAGAGCCAGGAGTGATTAAGTGTGGTGGCCTCTGTGTTGCTCGTGAATTGTAGCTTCCAACTCATCCATCCCTCTAGATTCCATATATAACACTATCAGAGCCATGAAATTCCCAGTAAAACTGACGTAATGCTTATATCACAGGTTCTCATTATTAGCACATTATACTTAGAAACCTTACAAAATAGACAAGTTCCAGGATCTTTGGCCCCCTTTGTTTTAGCCCCTTTATTCTTTTTTCATCATATAACCAAGGGCTATGACCGGGTGCTCATCCCTAAGGTGTTAGGGCCTTTTGTTCTTGTTCAGGGAGCCTTTTTCCTTTGTAAATAGATTAGCACCCAATTCCTTTAAGTTTCTCTAGCGACCACGTGCCCTATATCAGATCTCCTCTACAACAGAGGTTTCTAGTCGAGGATTTTATATTGGAGCCACGACATATCTATGATCTCCGATTGCGATAACCCTTTAGTGCTTGGCCTCCAGCTCCGCCTTTGGTTTTTTATGCCTTCGTGACTGTTGGGATAGTCCCAATGATAGAGCCCCTCAATCGGAGAATCCTAATCGAAAGACTTAACTCGATGCAACGATATTGCTTGATCTCTAATTTCCATTCTACTATCTGATGTCATCCTTTGCCATGTGTCACCTTGAGAGTGGTAACATGTGTCACCCTATTTTGGCCCCTTATGACCCCTCAAAACACTGAATTTGCATGCCACGTGTCTGCCATATTGCCACATCATGATGACGTCAAGCACCACATGGCTTTATTGGGACCAATGGTATTCCACCACGTGGCCCTCTAGAGGAGAGAGAAAAGGCCCACCCTCTTTTGGTTTGCGACTCGAATCCTTTATTAAATGCTTCAAGGCATTACCCCAATAGTTTACACTATCGACATTTTTTCCCGCAAATTCTTAATAGTGATCACTTCCAGAATCACTGATCATCGATCACTGATGTGTGGTAGACGATAAGCCCAACTGCTCTAGTGTGCACATCACCAAAATACGATCGTGGATATCTAGTTTATTGCAATTTCTGGTCTCTACCTTTGATATATCAGACTTTGTTATGTGAGGCATCGATATGTCATGCTGCCTGATCCTCCGATTGCAATCTCCAATATCTTATGTTGTTGAGACCTTTGATTGCGATCACTGATATTATATGTTTCCTATAGTTGTGATCGCTAATATGCAACCCAACTTTGATGTGCAATCATTGATCATTGATATCGCTTGATGTGCGATTTGTGACATCTCCCTGACCTCTGATTGTCTCTTCTTTTGTTGGATCTTTCAAAGGGAACAAAACCCCTTAACTTCAACCAACCATATCTTCTGATCCAGAAGTCCATTTTTGGACTTCTACATACCATTGGAAATCTTATTCCGAGCAATATCCGATGGATAGGGTCCATTTTAGCTTTGAGCTATTTTGTGACTTGGAAGATGAGTGCACAATTTTTTGTTCTTTTGCACCCTTTTGACAGTTGAAAACACATTTTGCAGTGAGTGACAACATTGGCTCCAACTGGGGATAATGTCTTGATGGAAAGGTGTTGAGAACCATCAGACCAGTGATCTTTACCATTGGGCATGGATTAAAAAATATAATGAACTTATACAACCAAAAAATATCCATGGAACTTTATTTGTAGGGAGTCCTTTATACATCAAACTAAAATGCAGAAAAATAAATTCTGACAACTGCAAATTAAATGCTCAACTAGTGAGCTTATTTATGTACAACTCCTACTTATGTACAAGGCTCAATTCACCCAAGTGAAGTCAAACTTCCAATGATACCATCTTAACATCATGGTACTGGACCTTATGCGATCGTTCTCTAGGAATTCAACAATTAAAACAGGCATGTACAACATAAATGCTTTGGATAAAAGTTTTGATATGTGCCCCCAACTTGGTAGATGACGCTCAACTCTTTTAATTTCCTCCATGAACCTTCTAATGGGGTTATGTTCTTAAAAATCAGTGGCTGACATGTACATGCACCCCATAAGAGCTTCAGACCAAAGTTTTGACACATACCTTGGAATAGATGTATATTGTTGCAAGCCAAATAAAGATACCATGTAGTTAGCTACTGGATCATGGAACTAATGAGGAAATTTTTTAGTTTTCTCCCTTTCTTGAATATTTTTCAAGGAGGAATATTTCTGCAACAAGAAACCATATAATTTACTTGGCTCTTCAACTTTGGGCTCTTCTTGAAAAAAATTCACTGAAAGCCCTCTCTCCACTTGTGTGTAAGTAGATTCCTTTGACAATACGCGACCATATCATCCTCCTGAGAATCATATGAATCATAAGTTAGAGGAGTTTCTTAAACTTGTTATCCAAGTGAAGGATGTGAATCATAAACTGGAGCCTCTTATTTCTATGCATTTTCCCATGACTAGGAATGTTGTAGTTCTACATCGCTCAACTTCCCATTGGAGTCATACTCATCATAAGAAGGAGAATCATCAAATTTAGTTGAATAAGATCTATGAGGGTTTATTTGCAGCTCGATGATGTTTCCTTTTTTGCTTCCTTGATCATTGGGGAATGCTTCTTGATGTAACTAGATATCTTATTGGAATGGAGTCTCACAAGCATCTTCAATGGGTTCATTAACCTCAGGGATATTTTCAACATTAAAATTCACGCAACAATTTTCAGACAGGGCATTCAGGGGATATAATATTTTTCAATAATGCTTGAATGCTATATGAAAAATTTTCAAGGAAGATATGCTTCCACGAGGTATTTTTATGTACCAAACTCTAACATCTTCTAAAGAGTACATGAACAATTTCATTTGCACATCTTCAAAAGCAATACCATGTTGTTCCATGCATTCATGAAAATCCTTAAGGTGTTGATCTTGCCTTCTATCTGTGTTTCCACTTAATCTAGGAAAATAGGTATTCCATTCATGAAAGGAAGGGACATGATTGGGATAACCATCAATAGAAGAAAATTCTAGTAGGGAAAATTTGTTGGCTAGGAATGCAGGAATGGCCATTTTAAAAACCCCTTTAGGTGAGTGATCCCAAGTTCAAAGGTAGGGAGATTTTCAATTGTTTAACATCAGAGCGAGTATGAGGCCTCTTGAAAGTCAATGTGATAAAATAAAGATATAGATAGTGGAGTCACGAGGATGTTTACCATGAAATACAGACAGTGGATTCGCCAATGTAAGAGATCTTCAACCCACACTTCCCTTGCTTAGAGGGAATGTAAAAAAATGTAGTATGCAGGGAAACATATTCTTATTCGTTCCCTGGAAATTGTTCCAAAAGTATGTTGTCTCTTTTTCTACTACCTATAGCACAAGTGCTTCAAGAGATATAGAAAGCTTCCTATAGACAACCTCTGGGTTGATTTTAGACCAGTGCCTAGGACATCTTAAAGAGAGGAGTGCATTTGGATGTTATGAGTAGGGAGTTTTGCAGCACTCCAATTGTCACGTAGTTTGAAAATATATTAAAGGGGGCTTGGTTCAATAGTCTTTAATCAAGGTGAGATCAAGCCAAGACATGGATCTAAATGCATAGGGGGTAAATCGGGCCAATCTCAAAGAGAAATTTCTAGTTCTGGTGGCTAACACACAACAATAGGAAGCTTAATATTGGAGTTGTAGTAAAATGAAGAGGGGGAGAGAAAAAATAATTCGATGCATAGGGATGTAAACAATAAAAATCCATACGCAACAATGTTCCAACATATATATGGAAGGCTAAAGAGGAAAAATGACAGGAATAATGGAGCACTAATTAAGGTCCTAAGCTCTTCACATCATGATTAATTTGTCACCAACTAACATTAGTAAATTTGTGCACATTACAAGTACGTAAGTAAATATGTAGTTAAGAAAAGTATTGTTACTACTTAGCAGCAAATATATATACATGAATAAGAGTGAAAACAAAAGCTTCATTACACTATTTAAAAGGGAGAAAAGCAAACATGAAGTGATAAACAAAGGGGAAACATACTGCGCATTTCTCTGATTGGAATCACCAAAGAGTTTCATTGATCCTCAAAATGAGTCCAATTCACTAGTCCATTTACATTTAGTAGTTTATCGCTCAGTCCCTATTGAACAGGAAAATCGAACCAAAAGTGGAATCACATAATTTGGACCCCTTGGGTGCAGAATTCCAGAACCTTTATTAAGTGTTTCTTCCTTACTTTTATAAGGAGAGGAACAGATTGGAAATCAATTACAAAAGTATCTCAGCCTGAGCATCTAACTGTTTGCTAGACTAGTTGTCCCGACGTGCAAGGCTTTGCTTCCCAACTGATTATGATAGATTTGATTCCCTTTTTGAAATACAAAAATTGTAGAATAAAATAAAAAGGAAAAATTGAATGATGATGGGAGGAAAATATCTCCACACCATTCTTGTTATGGCCTCTGCTCAGGCCATGACTCTACCTTGGTGTGTATCTCCTACTATTCGATTGGTTCTTGTTGCTTTCACTTTAACCACTTGGATTCCCAGTTTCTAGAGCTAGGAGAAATTGACTGTGGTGGCCTCTGTGTTGCTTGTTAATCGTATCTGTCGACTCATCCAGCCATGCAGACTCCCTATATAACACTATCAGAACCATGAAATGACCAGTAAAACTATCGTAATGCTTATATAAGAGGTTCTCATTATTGGCACAATATACTTAGAAACCTTACAAAACATGCGAGTTTTAGGATCTTTGGCCCCCTTTGTCTTAGCTCCTTTTTTCTTTCTTCATTATATGACCTGAAGCTATGACTAGGTGCTTATCCCTAAGGTGTTAGGGCCTTTTGTTCTTGTCCAGGGGGCCTTTTTCCTTTGTAAATAGATTAACACATTATTCCTTTGAGTTTCTCTAGTGACCACGTGCCTTATATCAGAGCTCCTCTACATCAGAGGTTTCCAATCAGGGCTTTTATATTGGAGCCATGACATGTTTGCGATCTCCATTTGTGATATCCCTTTAGTGCTCCGCCTTTGGTTTTTTATGCCTTTGTGACCATGGGGCTAGTCCAAACATCAGAGCCCCTCAATTAGAGAATCTTAATTGGAAGACTTAACTCGATGCAGCGATATTTCTTGACCTCCGATTGTTGATCTACTATCTAATGTCATCCTTTTCCACGTTTCACCTCGTGAGTGGTGACATGTGTGACCCTTTTTTCCCCTTATGACCCCTCAAAACATTGAATCTACATATTACGTGTCCGTCATATTGCCACATCATGATGACATCAGATGCCAAGTGGCTTTATTGGGGCCAATGGTATTCTACCACGTGGCCCTCTAGGTGAGAGAGAAAAGTCATGCCCTCTTTTGGTTTTGTGATTGGATTCCTTTGTTAAATGCTTCAAGGCATTCCCATGACAGTTTACACTATCAACCTTTTTTTCCCACAATTTCTTCATAGTAGTCAATTCCAGAATCCTCGATTGTTGATCATTGATGAGCATACCCCAGAGTGTGATCGTCGATGTGCAATCAATGATAAGCCCAACTGCTTTTGTGCGCACATCACCTAAATGTGATCATCGATCTCTGATTTATTGCCATCGTTGATCTCTGATTTATTGTGATTGATGATCATTGCCTCTGATATATCAGACTTTGTTATGCGAGGCACCAATATGTCATGATGCTTGATCCTCCTATTGAAATCTATGATATCCTATGTTGTTGAGACCTTTGATTGTGATCACCGATATGCGACGCGACTTTGATGTGTGATTGCCGATCGCCAATATCGCTTGATGTGCGATTTGTGACATCTCCCTGACCTCTGATTTGTTCTTCTTTCTTTCCTTTCAAAGGGAACAAAACCCCTTAACTTCAACTGACCATGTCTTTTGATCCAGAAGTCCACTTTTAGACTTCCACATACTATTGGAAAGATTATTTCGAGCACTATCCAATGGATAGGGTTTGATTTAGCTCTAAGTGCTTATATGGCTTGGAAAATGACTGAAAAAATTATGTTCTTTTGCTCCTTTTTTACAACTAAAAACACATTTTGCAGTGAGTGACAACAATGTGTATGAGTCTAGACCTTGTACTGTTTTATTACTTTGGGAAAAAAACTATATAGGATACTAGAGGTAGTGCCTCCTACTACCATTTCTTTGATATTTTCTAAGCAATGCAGTAATATCATCTCGCAAACCAAGAAATTTGTTTTCCTCCCGATTTACTCTCAAAGTAAGGGGAAGATTGTGGCCACACCCATGGCCCCTAGAAATGGTTCCTCCATGCAGAAAAAGAAAGTTTATAAGGTCATCGAAGAGTACCCTTTCACTTTTAGGTCAAGCATTCAATCAATCTGACTCCTGAAGAACCTCTACCTAATGGACCAATATACCACCACTCTCTTCTAGAGAACGAAAAAATAAAGCAGTCGATCCAAGAATTATTATAAAAAAGGAACATCCAACCAAGTTCATCACCTTGTGGGAGCCTAATTGTACTCATACAGAAGAAAGGCGGGACATGGAGTCTCTTCATTGATTATCGAGCACTGAATAAAACCAATGTCAGGAACATATACCCAATCCCACAAATTGATGGTCTTTTTGACCAACACAAGGGGGCTAAGTACTTCAACAAGATTTATTTAAAGTTTTTCTATCTCCAAGTTCTAGTAGAACCCACAAATGTGTGGAAGACCACCTTAAAATCAAAGGAGGGTCTCTTTGAGTGGTTGGTCACGCCCTTCAGGTTGAAAAATGCCCCTACAACTTTAATGAGGTCAATGGATGACATATTGCGGCCTTTCACCAACTCGTTCATGATTGTATATGTAGATGACATACTCATATTCAACAAGAGTTGGGAAGATCACATGCAACATATTTGATAGGTCATTAAAATCCTACAGTATCACAAACTATGTGCCAACTTGGAGAAATTCTCCTTCAGTAGGAACTAGGTCCAATAAATGTGATACATAATTTGATAAGCAAGGTGTACCCTTGGTCCGAATTTATGATGAAACTAAATGAAATACATATTGAAGAGAAAATAAATATACAATGAAACATACTTCAAATAATAAATAGGAAATGCTAAAAAATGTTTACATTCAAAAAGGAAACAAACTAGCTTGAGCAATGGTAGCTTATCTCTGAGAACGGATGTCACAACTACATGCCTTTCAAACTATGTTACAATGAATCTATAAGGAATTTTTATCATGAATAAACAATGAGAAAAACTAAACATCCAAAAACCTAACCCTAGGAGATGAAGCACCAAAAGCTTGTGGGCCACAATGGGGTTAGTTAAAACATCAACTTCCCGGGGTTGTAACTTTGCCATACGATCTTCGTTTGGCATGCACGATAGCTCGTTAGAAAGGTCTATCTAAGGAAAAAAATCGGAAACTGCAAACATAATTTTATGATTTACATTTTCCCATTTCCCCAAAAAATTTCGTTTAGGGTAGAAAAACAACTCCAAAAGTTTAGGACCCAAAAAACTACCAAAAATAGAAAATTGTCGAAATAGGAAATTGTGCTGGAAATTAGGAAATTGAAACGAAATAGTGTTCAGGTTCCAGGTGGAATAAGTGGGTGGCCACCAATATCCACCTGGTTCAACTACCATACTTAGTTGACTATCCTCCATCTTTATCACCTTTTGGAATGCAAGCATCACCCTTTTGCATGCCTTCAGTAGAACTTGCTCCAATAAAATAGAAATTTCATGATCAAATAGGCTTGCAAAGTTCAAATAAGGAAAAAAAACAGAAATATAAAATAACTTATCCATGTTAAACTAATAAGATAATAACAAAATTAGTGTATTTATTCATTCCTCTTTGTCATAACCACTTTTTCTCTTGTTTTCTCTAGCCCATTTACTATTTATTAGTCATTTTTGTTTCCATTCATTTGCTTTCATCAAGGGAGAAGATAATAAGATGGTAAATCATAGGGATTAATTGTGCTTTCTTGGCCAATATGGGCATTATTGATTTCAAGATTTTACCAAATTTATAGCCACTAAAATTCTACAAGATCACAGTTTCTTAAGAACCCACCTAGACATGAGAATATCCAAAGCAACAACTTCAGTGAGTAAAAATAACTAGCAGATATTGAGAATTAGAATACCTAACTCTTTTTCTCTCTTATCAAAAGCTTCTTATATAATAGTGAGCTAGAAGTTTAGAAGAAACCAAGAGACTCCTAGATCATAATGAGACTTCCCTATAGGGCTAAAACTTGTCAAGAACACTTTGGTATCTTTTCTTTTGGATTGCTTAGAGTATTGAGGTATTAAGAATTGAATATTCTCCACTTGCACCAGTATTTTATTTTGTAGATCATAATATCCCTAAGTCTAAATATTCACATGTTTAAGATCCAAGAATCCTCTAGTTAAGTGGTGAAATTTTTGTTTTACATTAATGTCAATTTTTCGTTAAAATTTTCCATATGGCATTAGAACTCTTGTGGCTGAGATCATTGTAGGTGTAAGCAAGAGTTTTTATTTCTAGTGAAGACACTTGATAGAGGAGCTTGACCTTTCTTGAGGTTTTTGGACATGAAACCAATTTTCCACAGGATGCATCCCCCAAGGTTGGGTGAACATACTCCTTGCACTCGGGACTAGGGGATGCCTGGGAAGTGTTACCCTTTTGGGGAGATATAGGGAGACACAGCAGGGGGGGATTTTCCCTAGTGTAGGGAATGTGAATCCCCAAAAAGGGTGCTTTTGGGCATGCCCCCTTAATTTTGCTTGAAAACAATAATTTATGAGTGAGGAAACTTAATATTCAATTCAATAACCCTACTAATGCTATGTAATTATTGGTATTGTTAAATTCTTAAACTAAAAGTGAAATTATCCTTTATCTTTCATTTTCATACTTTTACTTACAATTTCAACATTACCATGAAATGACTCTGGATGTTTGATAGTGGTTTCAACCTCATTGGACTTCATGGGGAGAAAATAGAATTTCATATCCCATTCAAAATTCAGTCGATTTAACAATTTTGAAGATTTTAGGATTGGGGGCATTGAAATGTTTCTATTGGATTCTATCAAGTATGAGGGTATGGAACTAACATTTAATTAAGAGAACCAGGACCATAATCACCCCTTTTGAGGGGGAACATGTCCCCCTCATTTTTTTCTAATAGCCCTTGAAATTATAAAAAAATTAAAACTAAAAAGAGAAATACACAATAAATATCAAAACCTAACTAATTTGCAATCCCTAACTTAGTCATTCAACTTGCCAAGCTTACCTCTACTTGGATTACCACAAAATTCTATCTGAATTACAAATTAACTATTGTATGAGCTCCTCTTCCCATGCACGCTCCAACAATGCTCCTTGTCCATTTCAAATTTCCAGTTTTAACTTTCAAGTCTTGGCTCTAGTTATCAATGACCTTAGACTGATTCTTTGACTTGTCACTCTTTACTATTTTTGAGTTTTTTATATCCATTTACCATTATAGCCTTCAGACTTCATTATCTAATATTGTTTATTTTTCTTAGTACTAATTAGATTCTACAATGATGAATGATAATTTTAATTTTTAAATCAATTTAGAATCTATAATGATGAATGATGAATGACAAATATAGTTTTTAAATCAATGCATATTCTAGAATGATAAATATGTATCAATGTATCTCACTATTAAATCTCATGGCGTATGGATGAATGATATATGCATCAGTATGAATGATGATTATTGATCAATGTATTTCATTATTTTATTCAATTATGAATGGATCAATGCATTTATACTTTCAAATAATTGAATATGAAATTTGATATATATATATATATATATATATATCACCCATTGAAGATAAAACAAGTTATATATCCCGACATCTCCTTGTCCCTTGAAATTTCCCTAAAATTTGAGGGTACTCCCACACGTCCCCCTTGTGCGTCTGCCCACACCTGTGTCCCTCCATCTCATATTCTTGGTGGAACATAAAGTGAAACCCTTGTGTGATCAAAATGATAATGTGCACCTATGAGAGGTTTTGTTGGGTTTTTCTCATGATGAGAGGTGATGGATCTACCATATTGGTGGTTATTACCTATGTAATTTAAGCGTGTGTGATGCCTAGGAGAACCCATGATAAATGGATGATGTGTTCTAGGGGTTATCACCAATAGGTCACAAATATATGCAACTACTGATGGTATGGTTTTATATTTAGCGGGTGAGATATTCAAGAGGAATAGCTATAGGTGGTTGATTTATTCCATAGATGCCAATTTTTACACCTATGATTTTTATCACCTAAAAAATGATTACCTAGTCATTTCCTACTAGGTTGATCGAAGTGCACCATGTAGGATAGGTTTTACACATTAAAACCCAATTTCACCTTACTAAAATAATTTAGAGAACCATTTTCCTAAATTATTTCTAATTAAAAACCAAAAAACCCATAAGAATAATTAAATAAATCATTATTTATTTATTATTCCTTATTTATCCCTTATTTCCTTGATGAGAATAATTATTAAATCATTATTTAGTAGTTATCTACAACATCTTTGACATATATTCTTAAAGTAATTATAATTATTTATTAAATTAATTTACTCTAGCCATTTCCTAAATATAATCATAACATTATTTTTTTATTTAGTTTTTTAAATAAATATATTTGACCATTTCAAATAACCATTCTCTCTCTAAAAGACAGGGAAAATTTTCAGGATGAAAATTCATCTTAAAATTTAGAAATCTTAGTGAATCTTACTAGAACCCAAATTGCAAATTATAAAATATTTGTTGATGTATTTGTAAAAACATGAAAACTTATAATAGTTTTATATATAGTCTTTATACAATTCTTGCAATTTTTAAAGTAAAAAAATTTAACACTATAAAATTTGGGTGAATCATTTTTAGAAAAAAATGGAAATTGACGAATCTCTTTTCTGGAAAAAGCATGGAAAATTAGTCCATAAAATTTTTCATGCTAAAATCTAATAAAATATTTCTAACGACCACATCTTGATTTAGACTAATAATTTATTATTACTTTTCTAGATCTAGATTTATCTTAATATTTTATTATAAATAGAGGGGTTTTCTCCTCATTCTGTACAGATGACCATTCTCATCATCGTCACTATCACCTCATGAAATTTGAGCTCCCATTTTTTAGTTCAAGCCACTACCATTTCCTTTTTACCCATTGCATCTTGGAGAAAGAGAGAGAGTTGTAGTTGAAGCATAGGGTATCAAAGGACCCATCCCACAGAGGGGGATTTACTAGAGTCGAGTCTACATAATCTCCTCATGAGGTGTATTCATTTTCGTTTACTTAATAATAATAAAAATCGTTCATGTTCCATTACCTTTTCATATCATTTTATATGATTATATGTCTCTTTACATTTGCATGTTATTTTTTCAGGGTTTCAGAACATTTTTATTGTAGATTTGGAGAAAATTGACAATTATTTATCTTTGTTAGGGCTATTTATCACAAATATCTTAAGTGAATCTTTTTGGTACACCTTTCCAAAAAATTATACTAACAAATGGCGCCTCCACTAGTTTAAAAATTCAGAACCCTAGTGACTATTGTTTCAAAAAAAATTAGCATTTTTTCTTTTTCTCGCTTTCTATTTCTATTTTTAGATTTTTTTTCTTTGACGGAAAAGATTTGGTACTTCAAGGTTTTCACTTTCTTTTTCCAGGTCATAGGTACTAGCCACCCAGGAGATGACATTGTCTACAATAGATTGTAACACCCTCCACCCACATCTACCCAAGCAACTGGACAGCGAAGGTAAACATGTGACGAGAGGCCACTATGCTATGATTCGACCTCCAAAGTCACATTAAGGAAGTGGACCCGATGGAAATACACCATACAAATGTTCAACATCAACATTAGGACCCTCAAGAACCAATCCAACCTTTCTGCCAACCAGTCCCTGGGTCCCACTAATATTTTGGACCACTTGACCTTTGGACGCTCTCATGCTATGGGCCTGCCAGTGTCTAGGGACCTCTCGAAGATGTCACAAGCCTACAACCCAACATCCAAGGACTATTTTGCACAATGTTATGCCAACGTCCCTGGTATTTGAGCCACTTTTTCAATCCCAGATCCTAGGCCCCTACCCAAGATTGAATGACATCTTCAAAAACAATAAAATAACAAAGAAATGAAAACACAATTGCAATTACTTGAATAAGACCTTGAGTGGACCCAAACTAGCCATGACAGGAATTTTGTCAAACATATCAAGAATATGTAATCCATAGGTATAAATAACAAATTTGAGCATATGAGTCTCATACTTAGCTGAGAATTGCTAAGAAACATTGATGCCTTAACACATCAACTTCCATTTCATCCATTAGTTCATAGATACATTGTTCATTCATTACAAGTAAAAACATGATGAGAGGAATACATAGATATTGTCATAAAACATATATATAACCAACACAATAGCAGAATAAAGACCAATGAAAACACAACCATATAAACTACATATAACCAATATAATACTCATATAATTACAAGGAGAAATACCTCATATTGATGAAGCAGAATCCAAACCTGGGATGTGACTTCTACATTCCTCCCGATAGTAGAATGGGTGACCCAAATCTCTATTCAACCATTCACCCTTATGCCATATTCCAAGCATAAATGTGATATCTCATCAAACACATCAATCCAAAACCATCTATGGCTTCCAAAGGCCATCCAACACAACCCATCTGTTGGGTCCCTATAATACTAGTGATTACCCCATTACTATTGTAGTTGAATCCCTTATTAATATTTTTGTGCCCCTATTATCCCCATATTGTTATTACTATGCCCCA
Source organism: Pinus taeda (assembly GCA_000404065.3). Classification (NCBI taxonomy): domain Eukaryota; kingdom Viridiplantae; phylum Streptophyta; class Pinopsida; order Pinales; family Pinaceae; genus Pinus; species Pinus taeda. Next base: position 33,785 of record APFE030909174.1, on the reverse strand, counting down.
TAGAATCCCTCTATTGTTATTTTTGTGGCTTTATATTATTATTGTTAGGTCGGCTGGGTTATATTGTGACTCCTTAGACTCCTAAATATAGAAAGGAGGTTTTGTCATTTGAATCATCCAAGAATTGTTCATTTATGTAATGTAAAGGAGGTTGCCCCCTCGAAGAGGCTGAATTCTAAGGCGTTGATCTCTCTTTTCTATCTTTTCTTGAGATGGCTTCATAACAAAACTGGACAACCTGCCAACACATGCAACGAACAGTCAGTGAGGGAGAGCTTCAACACTTTTTCTGGACTGACGGGCCTTGGAAAACTGGCCAGCTATGCATAATTTTCTGGAGCAATGATGATGTGATGTTCTGTGCATTTCCTGAGAGCAGAGTAGATGGTCAGTTCTATGCAATTCCAGAGAACAATGCAGCGAGTCTGGCTACTCTGTGCATTTCTGGAATCCAGTGCAGCAGGGTTAGTTTCTACACAATTCCTAGAAGTAGTACAACTGGATGAAAATGCACAAATTTCTAGAGTAATGGCGGCTAGCATGTTCTATGTAATTTCCAAAGTAAGGCTACCTGGCCCGCTCTGTGCAATTTCTCAGTGTAGGGAAGCTGTTGTGTTGCTCTGTGCGTTTTTGGAGGGGAAGACAAGTTTCTCTCCAGATTTGTGTAGTTTTGCCCAATAGTTGGTTGACCGGATGTGGGCTAAGTGCTGGGTGTGGTTGTGGTTGACCAACAGGACATGTGAGTTAAACACAAGCTGTGAAATGACCGATGAACTCTAATAAACACAAGTACTTGATCAGGGCAGGGTAGTTACAATGATTTCAAGGAGAGAGGCTCCAAAACAAAGCGCAGAGAAATTTTTGGAGGGTGGTTGTAGCTACTACATCATTGGTAACGCACTGGTAGAACTCTAGCTCTCTGTATGGACCTTTTTCATGAAACGCGAGTTTAACTCCTCTAGAAGTAATGTTCGATTCTTCGATCGTCATGGCTCCAACACTAAGCTTGAGTTAAATATATAGTTCCTTACCATTCTCTTGATCAGTCAGCACACATTCCAAGCTAAGTCAAGTTAGTTATTTTGATTGGGGATGAGGGGTATATTGGAACACAAGCAATAGAGATGTCTGAGTCTTAGTTTCATCTATGGTGTTGCTCTGTTGCTAGAAGGCCTAGACAGTACCCTGGCGGTGTCACGCAGGGACACAAGCATCGCTCCACTACCAACAAGCCTGGTCAGTACCCCTGCGGAGTTACTTGCATCACCTCTTTGTGTAGGAAGCCTTTCTCTTCTTTCTACTTATTCATTTTTCATTTTTTCATTTTTATTTTTTTATTTTCAAAGAACTGTGCATAGGCACTTATTTATTTTTAGAGGTGGAAGAGGGATCCCGACTTATTGAGAGCAGAAAAGGTTGTCCCTTCAGAGAAGTATTTTATATATATATCTCTGAAAATACATGTTAAGTTTCTCCCATCACCTTACTCTACTTGACTGAGTTGACAAGGGTTAGCCCAAAAGAACTGATTATAGTAGGTGGTACTAGTTAAAGTGCAAGCATTGTGTTTTCACCAAGACTCACTTGAACAAAACACATTTTTCGTTAGGTTATCATCGAATGATGACAACAAGTTCTTTCATAAAGAGAGAGGACAACAGATAACCAAGTGTTGATAGCAGTACAAGTCCTCTTGTACCTTACCTTGCTTTCTCAAGATACACACACTGTTTCATGCGAAACTAAACCTATGGGTGAAAAACAAGAAAACGAACAGAAAGAAAAGGGAAAAAGTAAACAAAAGCAAAGAAAGAAAAGGAAGTAAGTAAACAAGAAACACAAACAAAATAAATAAACCAAGCATGCAAACAAAGCAAAACAATAAAGGAAACTCTACTCCTACTCCTAATCTAAACAGTGCATGGGCCAGATTACATGAAGTCATATTTCTAATGTAGCCATCGGCGCATTGGTTGACCCATGTTGGTGAAAGAGTGGTCTACAAGAATGATAAATGTGTAAACCAATAAACATGAAAGATATAATACTGAAGACCAACACACTCCGAGTTTAAAAATATCCACAAAAAAGACAATAATAAAGGCACAAGACAAGAATTTTGTGGACGTATCATGGTCATACTTCACACTACATACAGATGACAAACATGTACAATCTTTTGATCGTGAAAATGAGCAAACATGAGAAAGAAAGACAAATTACACTCAACAAGAGTGCTCGCTGTGTATGGTTCCTCCAATGCATGAGCGATGGGATCATGTGATTCGAGTGGAGGATGTGATTTCTGTGAAGTAGATTGATCTTCAATGCAAATAAGTGAGTGATGAGAAGCCTTGAGAATTTCTAATCGGGAGTGGAATCAATCTCAAGACAGCAAGGGACTGACATAACCATCAGCTTGAGCTGAAGTGCCTCAATAGCTTTTGGGGTTTCCACTTCATCAACAGGTAGATCATCGAAGTCAGGTGGCTTAGAAATATCAGAAGTGAATGAGTAATCATCATGATCGAATGAAGGAGAAAAGAGATCATGACCACCATGATCAAAAAATTCAATATGCTCATCGAAATCCTCATGATCTGCTGAATCATACAAAGGGGTTGATGAGAAGCAAGAACGTTCACCCTCTACATTTTCGGAAAAGACAGATGAAATATTGTGTGGTTTGTGAACATATATGTGCCATCTCCACTATGTAATGATAGACTGACATATGATATATCCTGTGAATGATCGAAAATAGATGGATTGAGGAATGTATTCTCACATGGAAAATCAACAATGGAAGAATCACCAAAGATGTCTGGAAAAAGAGGATGAGGTATGGACAAAAGGAGGCCATCCTTCATCGTGGGTTCTTCTTTAGATTCCCACATATACTCATCATAAATGATAGTGCAAGTTGGCTGCTCAACACGAACTCCGTCGACAACTTGATCCTCATGATCAACAAGTGTGGAGTCCATAATGAGAGAACATAATACAATACAATCCAAAGGACCAAGAAAATGCGGGGACAAAGGTTGAGGAAAGAAATCCACATGATAACCAACAATCTTGTTAGCCAAATATGTGTAAAGATCAAGATCAGGTGGGGTGGGAGGATGTGACAGTTCAACAGATGGATGCACAACTTATCCCGCCTCACACTACAGGGCCATATCTGTTTGGTGAGGTGAGGACGCATGGAACAACGAATGTGTCCACCTTGGATTTGGAATCTCTAACACCGAGGTATGCTGGGAGGGGTTCAAATGATTCTAAGATATGTGAAGAAGATACTGAAATATTCCATTGAGAAACTCCCAATCAATTTCATCTTGTGGGAATTGAAATGCGAGATTATGAAAATGATACTAGAATTTCACCACATATTCAGTAGGAGCTTTCCGTAATTGAATAATTTTTATATTAAGTTCTTGGTGGTCAAAGTTATGGAAAGTGTGACATAAATCTAAAACAAGGTGACCAAATGCATGAATATATCTTTTGGGTAGTGTGTTAAGCCATTCCAATGGATGCCCACGAAGCGTGAATGTGAACAAAATGCATATCACATAATACTCACGGGACTCGATGTGTTCACATAGATTTGAAAAAGCAAGACTATGCTTATCCCAAGCTGTTAGGCCTTCACCTACATATGTGTTCTGTGACAAGAGATTCCAGAAATCCTCTGGGATTTCAAAGTCATCCGCATAAGACAAACATCTCAGAGGATGAAGAGTAACATAAGACATGATAGATGTGTGAAGATTCAAAAGAGATTTCAAGAGCTTAGCTTTTCATTTTGCCCTCCTTCTAGTGCCATAAATTTTGATGGTGCTAGACTTGCCAACATGTCAGGGGATCTCCCCGGTAAGGAATCCCAACTATACCTCAGACCATTTGGAGTAGGAGTCCTAGCAGTGGGTAGTAAAGCTATGCCTTGACTCCGGTAGCGCATAGAGGTAACCAAGATATCCTTGTCGGAAGCAAGTGTGTGACATTGCAGCAAGTCAAGAGAGATGCATGGGGAGGTTCTAATACATGGAGGGGGAAAATAGGTGTATCCCTTAGAAGCCTATAGTAGTACACATCGTGAAAGGAACACATGAGCTGAATGACATCACAAACTGGCAAGAAGAATAGTCGAAAATCCAAAGTGATATGCTAAACCAAAAACACACTTCAATAAGATTCATACAATCATATATGGAAAAGTCCATATATCAATGCGTAAGTAAAACTACAAACATTGCTAAAGTAAACAGAATAATCAAACTACAGTAACAACATATGCATGAAACGTGCTGGCTTTATTATATGATATAAAGTGAAAGTTCCATCCATACATACAACCATGAAACCCGTTAGCCCCAATATTGGAACGTTACAGTCGATACCGCATGCTCCTACAAAAAGACACACTCACTCTGCACTGTGGAGAAGCCAAGGATCATCACAATACTCTCCAAGCCCTCTCTAAGCAATTCCTAGCAAAAGCTTGGCTCGCAAAAGCCTTTTCTATGAGTTATGAGGTTCTATTTATAAAAAAGGGTGGGGTAACCCTTGACATTCCCCTTTGTGACTCTTGGAATACCTTCATGACTCTTTACATTACATATGGTTGTTTGTATTCCACTAGTGACACTTGGAATTTTAATTTACATCATGTTTTACAAAAATGATACATTTTACACATATACCCATGTGGGACAAAATTGGATTGAGTCAGCCAGACAAGACAACACTAAGACTCAGACGACTGTGAGAAGAACAACTCATCAACCTTCTCTTTGTGATCCTCTGTGATGAACTTATACCATGCTTGATAGTGTGCAATGGTGTTCGTGTAATCTTTGATAAAGTCCTTCTGAAAACGAACTCTTGCCTCCATTTATTTAAGGTATACTGATTTGGAACCTCAGTCCAACTCATCCTTAACATGCACAACTTAGTCTTGAGCATGGAGGGACCGACGATGTACATCCACATGTTATATACGCTGACTTGAAAAGCTGTGTTGGTGGCCATGAGCATCAACTGATCGAAGTATGTATCAAGCTCCATTCTGACTTGGTTCTTCTCTTTGGCCTCTGTGAGCGTACCGATCGATGGGGTGCCATACTTCCTCACCACAACATCCAAAATCCTGTACAAATGTGCATACGAAGCCTCGATACTAGTGATGACTGATGGGAGTTCCTCATAGGTCCATATTTGACTTCGGATGCACGCTTTGTCCAACTCCACCTGTGGCTTCATCATCTTATGCAAGTGAAGCATGACTCCCTTGTATCTCATTTTCCATGTCTGTACACGATCAACTGTGGTGTGTATGTCTATGAGTGTTCGTGTTATCTTGGTGCAACATTGTTGATTACCATGTAGGTGGAAAAATGCCTTGTGCTCAGTGACAAACTTGTCATATAGTCTCTGTGTGATTCTCTCAAGAGCCGATACCTCAGCAAGTATGGCCATCTTCATCTCTGCTCTGATGGACCCTATTGATTGTTCCTCTCTCTACTTGGCCACTTGAATTCCTTATACATGCACTCTGTTGGCTTGACGGGCCTTGATCAAAGTTCAACATTAGTCAGCCAACCAAATCCCTACACTACTGGCTCTTTCGGCATCAATCCGCAAAGTATGAACTGAAGTCTCACTTGCAGCAATATGCGGGGATGCAGGAACCAAATTTCCACACCCTGAGATGGTTGTGATGTCGGTTTTATACCTTAACCCCACCTTCACGTAGATCAATAAGCCTTTAGGGCTTATTGATGTACTTCTCTATTAGGCTTTTAGAACCTTTGTGAAGGTTTTCGATTGTCCTTCGTGTAACCCTAACAAGTTATCTCGACACTTACACACCTTTGTAACTAATTTGTTGTATAGTACTTTGAATTATCTTAAGTGTTTGCCAATTCTATCATATAATTTAGATTATCTATGCATAAACATATATCTCTACTTGCGTTTATATAATAGAGGAAAACATATAGATTCATGAATCAATTCAACAGTAAAACATAAACCCAGTGCTTAGCATAACATAATCGCATGCAATTGATAGAGGTAAAATACACAATAATTCCAGAATAATCTTCTTTATTGATGATCCAAATTTCTAGTACAGGCTCTGACTACCCTACGCACAGCTGCAGGGGTCCACGCACTCAACTGCGGACTTCTACCCTAGGCCTCTGCGCACTCGGCTACAAAGCCTTATTCCTACGCTAAGACTCTTACTCTTAGCTCCTTTACAGACTCATAAACAACTCCACTTAACTTACTTACTCCAAACTGACTTAGACTCCTATTAAGACCTCCTTTTTATACAATCCCATGGTCCGCGGACCAAAGACGGATCTCATCAAGGCGACACAACTTATCTAGACTAAGGGCAGAAACCCTTTTTGACTCTTGATATATTCACGCTCCGTGACCAAAATATGCGGAGACTTTGCATTTATTTATACAAAATTTGGGCCTTCTTCCCCAAAAATTAGGTTTTTAACCCCAAAATTGACCCTAGGGGACCCGTTCCCAATAGCCCCCAACACAAAGATGGTGACTCGCCCTTGAGTCACTCAGACGACGTGGAGATCTTGTTGCGAATATCTCCCAGCTCTACTTGGACTATTGCAAATTCGCAAGTGCACTGCGTTGCCGCTTGCACCATCTCCTCAACTTGCTGCTCTGTTGCTGGCCCTGTACCATCTCATTGTATCTTCTGCTGAGTCACTTGCAGACCAACCAGCTTCCCTTCGATGATGGTAGTGAGCGCATATGCTTCATCAAGCCAAGGTCCTATTCTAGCCTTGAGGACACTCTCTTTGCACTGCGCTGCATCCACCTGCTCCTTTAGTACCTTTGCCTCATGCAGTTTGGCTAGCCTCTGTGTAAGGGAAAAGGTGCGCGCTGTCGATTTAACTTCATCATATCGCTGCTGCAGCTCCTGGGCCTCCGTTTCCAACCTTTGCAAGGTGGGATATTCTTGAAAATCGGTAACCACTTCAAGCGCCTGCTCGAAGAGTGCAGTACACTCCGTTATGATGCTGTTTACTGCTACCATGATTTCCTTCACAGCTATCTCACACTGCTCTCTAACTTCTGGCGGGGTTGAAGGCTAGGTCTTCAACTGTAGTTTTGCGATCTTGAGGTTCAGATCAAACTGAACCTTCTCCAACTCTGTTTTGGTGTCACGTACTCCAGCAACAAGCTTCCGAATCTGCACATCTACTGGTTCATCATCCAGAATGGCCAGCTCTAGGATAGACTTGCATGCCTCAACCACCACCTTGGTCGTGTGCTCATTTTTGTCTATGACGGCTTTGACAAGGTTGACAACATAATCTCTTTGTACCATCATTTGAGCATTGTTGACTTTTTGCTCACTGATTACCTGTACCGTGCGTTGTTCGCGGGCCCAAAGTTCTGCAATCACACCATCCTTAAAATTATGAAGTGCCTCACTGGGAAGCACGGCCAAATTGAGCCCAATTCCTTTAAGGGCGCTGACAGCGGGCCTATCAGCTTTAGGCTCTATGGTTAGCACTCCCTTCGGCAGCAGTATTTCCCGAGGATCCAGGGTATGCACCATCCCTGCTGCTTCCAATGTGTTGGGCGCCAAAATAGTTGACGCCGCACTGCTTCATCCCACACTGGTCTGGACCTGCAACGCCTGGATCTGTAGCTTGTGCAGAGCCATATAAATGGCCCCCAAGGCCTCCTTCTATTGTAGCTCGAATTGCTGTAACAATTCCGTGGTGGTATCTTTGACCATATCATCGATATCATTTAAATTACCTTCTGTTAAGGTGATTGGATTGAGAGAAGTCTTGCTGACCTTAAACTTCTTACGCGACCCTACCTTCTGTGGATCTCTGTTGCCCTTAACATGGAATAGAGTGGTCTCTAGGTCTGCTCCTCCCTAGTCTAACTATTGTTCCTCCTCCTCTATCTCTGGAGAACGCAACTTCTAACTCTTGTCAGATCCATGCTCCCCTTCTTCTGCCTATCCTCCTATCTGCTTTGCGGTGCTGCTCTCTGCCTTAGCCTTGTCCTCAACCTCCCTTTTTCTTTTTGCGGCCAACTGCTCCATCTTCATCTTGGCCTCCTCCTTTTTTCACTATGTTGTGGTCTTGCTAGACCCAACTGTCAAGTCCAAGGCAATGTGCCAATCTACTGGCCAGTGGTCGAGGACTGCTATAATTGCGTCATCTGTGGCCAAGTATGGTAGGTCATACCATTTGTGCTAAGGGTCCTTGTGTGCAGGTATTGAGACCTGGTGGAAGTCGGCCTTGAATATTACATACTCCTGCAACTTCTCGTACATAGTTGGCTACAGTCGCAGTTTGTGGTTGATGGCCATATGGATGCTCATCTCCATCAAGATTCAAAATACCTTGCTATCCTTGACCCTTTGAGGGTCCTTCGTAGCCCACAACAAAGTGAACTTCACTGCCCTTGGTAGGTCGGGCACGACCGAAGGAAATTGGCTATCCTCTGGAAACTATTGGGTGTGGAGCCAAATTATCTTCTTTATCCAAAGGTATCACCACATTGGACCCCATTTCGTAATGTGGCGGCAACGCCCCCCCGTAATATTTTAACTGAAAGGGGGGTCCAAGGGGGGGCAACTGTGATCTTTAGGAGCCCCCCTTGGTGGGGGGTCGAGGGCATTGCCTCGGAAGCTAAAATTAGATGTAAAATTGCCTTGTAAAACGTTGTAATTTCGTAGTCAATCTAGTCCATTCATTAGGCTGAGATCTGATGGTATAAGTTATGTTTAATTTAGGGTTTTTGGCTCTAGAAGGCAACCCCTAGCTATATATGAGGGAATTGTATTGCATCTATGTAGATCTGTATTCTGAATGAGAAAGAGAGAGGATATTGTGTGAGAGTGAAGAGGGAACTACAAGAGATCTATTTTAGGTTGTATCTCTTCAGGTTGCTAGATAATATAAAAGGAAGTACTGGCTGTTTCCTGTGGACGTAGCCTAAATTGGGTGAACCACTTATATCTGTGTCTCTCTTGTTTTATGTGTTTATATTTTTGCAATATATTTTATGTGTTCCATTGCTCTGTAATATATAATTTTCTAACAACTGGTATCAGAGTCGAAGGTCTATTTGGTTGATAAAATCACAGGAGAGAAGGAGAAATGGTGAAAGATGGTAGGTTTAGGGCTGAAAAATGTAATGGCCAAAACTACCAGCTATGGAAGATGCAGATGGAAGATTATTTGTACCAAAAAGATTTGTACCAACCATTGAGTGGAAAGACAAAGAAGCTGACGAGTATGACAGACACATAATGGAATATTCTTGACAGAAAGGCGCTTGGAACAATATGGATGTGCCTAGAAGTGCCGATAGCCTTTAATATTTCAAAGGAAGCAACAACATAGGGTTTAATTTCAACATTGGCCAAACTATATGAAAAACCCTTGGCCTCTGTTGGGAATGGAATTCCCCAAGGACAGTTTTAGGGCTAAAAGCCCATGATTTGGGTCAAATTTTGTAACAAAGTTGTAAAGTCTCTGCATTTTGTGGTAGCGGAGCATGAAGGTGTCATGAGTCATAAAAGGTTGTCTACCCTTATTTTGTAAAGTGTAAATTCGGCTGTAAATATCTACCCACGGTCTGTAGACCATGGGATTGTAGAAAAAGAGCTAAGTAAGTAAGCTCTAAGTAGCTTTAGAATTAATAAGTCTTAAGAGATAAGGAGTAAGTCTTTAGATAAGTCTAAGTTCGGGTCATAGCGTAGGTAGAGGCTTTGCAGCTGAGTGCGTAGACCCCTACAACTGTGTGCACAGGGCGGATAGAGTATGTAATCATCTGAAGATATCAATAAAGAGAAGCATTATACAAATTCTGTGTCTTTGTTTCCTATTAATGCATCTTGTCATATTGTGTATGGATTTAATTTACAATGCTTATGAGATGCGCGAACGTATGTAATTACGTTGGTTAATTGAACGCAAGTAAGAATATATGTTGACGTGGTGCTAACTGTGATTGTTTAGTAAGATAAATGAAACACTTAAAGATAACTTGGGAACTCGTACAATACGCTGTCATAGCAGTGCAAAAGTACCTGAATTGCAGGATAGGGCTACACGAAGGCCAATCATACTCCTTTACAGAGGTACTGAAGAGCGGAATAAAGGGCTAGACTGACAGAGCCTAGAACTTAGCGACTTGTGCCGAAGCGAGAACAGAGGGTACAAATCAACAGCACAACCATCTTAGGGTGTGGAAACTTGATTCCAACATCCCCCCATACTGCTTCGGGTGAGATTTCTGTCTGCGCTCTGCGAACTGATCCCGAAAGGGCCAGTAGTGTAGGGATTTGTTTGGCTAACTAACGCTGAACCTAGGTCAAGCCCCATGTAGCCAACAAATGGTTCCGTTGCCAGGACTAGAATCTGCATAAGAGATGTGTGATGTCGTATCACTGTAATCCAACTAAGAAAGAAATCAGAGACAAGTTGGATAGGAAGTGTTATCACTCTAGGAAACTCTCCTAGGTTGTAGCTCGGAGATGCCTAGTAACATATAAATCTTTAATATTGTTCTCTGAACTATTGGAATGGATTACAATTTGGATCAAGTCAAATGACTGTTTCAACTCTGTTTTCACTCCAAACATGCATGAACACCCTCAGCTTGACAAGGCTTTAGACCACTAATTCTCAATAGTTTATAGATTCAATGGATAGATGGAGAATACTGACTATACCAACAAATGCATACATAAACACATATGAATGGCTAGCTACATAAAGTAAATGAAGCTTGCAAATCTAATTTATCAACGTAGAGATAAGATGATAGTTATCTGGCATTAGACATAGAAGAAAACTTGAATAACCTATTCAAGTGCAAGTTTAGAACGTAGGAGAAAATGGTAATTGAACATGTAACAACAAAATAAGCTTGTATAACTAGAATGAAGATGAGACGTTGAGAGGAAAATAGTATCCACAATCTCCAAAAGTTGAACCTCTATTCCTTCTAACTTTCAGCCATTTATAGGATTTTTACAATGCTCTCAGGCTCTCTAGGGCTCAAGATGTCTTAATCTATCCCCTCTGGCTTCTAACTACTTGATGCCATAATTAGACAAGCATGAGCATAGGGGATCTGTTTCTAACAAACATAGTAACCAAATTCTGGTCACTTCACCATGCTGTCAGGTGGCTTGCACGTGCAGTGATGTTCCATGATCATTTCTATTAATTCGCTACATCGTGATGCTGTTTTTCCCCTTTCAGCCATAGATTCCGTTATTTCAGTTCTATTGTCCGACTGTCACAAACACTAACAGAACCAACAACTTTCCTCCCCAGGTGACTGATGGGAAGTGGGGTATAGGGGCATATGGGCCATTGGATGGGATGGATCGACGGTGGAGATCAATCACCGGAGCCCTGAAGTTGTGGCAGGAGCGGAATAAGTCCGAGCCATCAGATCTTGGATGGGCAGATTGAATGGCTATCAGGCAGAGGAGGTGCTTGAAAGATAATGCTCAGGAGTAGTTTCATTTGAGTAGAAATGGTTTCTATCGGGTAGTCAATCCGGTGGTAAGTGGTAAAGGTTGGAGCCCACCTGATGCCATTCATCGAGAGCCACATAGCAGCGGAGGAGAGAGAGGAAACCACCTTTATCGGGCGGGTATCCCTCTCGGTTGTTGCTTGAGTGATATGCGTGATAGCTATTAGATCTAGTAGGAATGATCTAACGACGATGATTGATCAAGCATATCTTGTTAATCGGGTGAAGTGAGGGCTGTCAGATCGGTGGGAAGATCGACGGTGGGGGGACATGGAGGTACGGGATGTCCTCGAGAAATGTGCGAAGGGAGCATATGGGCATAAAGGTAAGGTTTTCATGGGTTTTTGTGCATTAGTGCATGGGTTAATTTATGTAGGGCCAAGGCGAAAGTGGGTTTTGTTAGGATGTGAGGGTTGGGTTAGGATATGAGAAAACAAGAATGGGAGTGGATGAGTGAGAAAGGTGGGGTGATGGACTGTGTGGGAACCTCTCCATGACAGAAAAATAAACCATTTCCTTCTTTTAGCCTTCAAAAATAGCAGTGCTGCATCTCAGGGCTAACACTAGCTCCTTCTGGGGATGAAAGCCTCCTTGTGAGATTTCAAGAACTGCAGACTACTGCCTTTCCTGACCAAAACAAACCTATCTCCTAGTGTTCCATTGGGCATGGAGTTTATTTGCATAAAAACAAAAACTGAAAAACCTATTACAATATTAAGGCCCTAAAGCCTCATATGAAGTAAAGTTTCAAAAACCACCAATTGACTGGGCCGTCAAAGACAGATTCCCCCTCCAAATTGTGCAGAATGAAAGTATTGTTCATGTGATCTTGAAAAATGAAAAACGGTCCTGTCCTTAAGGCATAAAATTTACCATGGTTGCCCTTCTTTTCCTTCAATGCATCCCATTTGAGAACCCAGTCAGCAACCTGAAAAATGTTCACCTTTGCTTTTCTATCAAAGGTTTCTTTGATCTTCTTCTAATGAATTCTTGACTTCTCAACCAGTTGTTCTCTGATCTGCTGTAATTCAACCAAGATACTCATCCTCCTTGCCATGTCATTCTCTTCATCCTATTCTTCTTGCAAAAATTTGGCCATAGGGAGAATCAGTTGGATAGGAAAAACAACATCAACGCCATAAACCAGCTTAAATGGATAATTTCCTATGGACTTCTTGTTGGTAACCCTGTCAGCCCATAGTGAAAAATTCAATTTGGAATCCCATCTATTTTTGTTTTCCTCCAATAGTGTTTTGATTATCCTTAAAAGAATCTTGTTATATTGTTATATGATTCTGCTAGGCCATTGCCTTGAGGATAATATGAGGTAGAATGCACCAACTGAATGCCCATGGATCCACACATGTTCACCAATTCTTTTGCCCTAAAAGCTGCTGCATTATCAGTGACTAGTTTGGTTGGGCAACCAAATCTAGTGAAAATATTCTCATTCAAGAACTTTATGATGACCTGATGATTAACATTTTTAGTGGGTATAGCCTCAATCCATTTGGTGAAATAATTAGTGGCTACCAAGATCCATTTGTGTTGGCCACCGGAATATGGATTAATCTCACCTATGAAGTCCAAGCTCCACTGCTAGAAGGGACCATTGGCATGTACTGGTTTCAAGGGCAGAGATTCTAGTTGTTGTCTTCCTGCAAACCTATGACATTTGTCACAAGACCTCACAAAATAAAACACATCAGAGAACAGAGTAGGCCAATAATACCCAACTCTCAGGATCTTGTGGGCTATGGTTTTCCAATAATGATGCCCTCCATAGATGCTAGAATGGAAATGGTGCATGACTTCCATAGATTTTCCTTTGTCTAGACATCTCAAGAGGATCCCTAATGGGTCTCTCCAATAAAGCAGGTTTTTAGTAATGCAAAATTTCGCTGATCTGAGCTTAATGGCCTGGGCTTGACTTGAGGTAAGCCCTGGAGGGACTTCTAGCTTCTGCAAAAAATGAACTATACTGGAATACCATTAACAGGTGCCTAGATTTTCAGCCAAAGACAGATTCTTCTCTTTCTCTTCTGTTGCTTCCTCTGTCTGCTCACCACCTGAATTTGAACCCATGCAATTTATGTCTAGCAAACTGCAATTTTCCTCAGCGATGAGCTTAGCCAAGCCTTGGCCTTTGACCAGCATGGTGGGCTTCACCTCTATGTTGAACTCTATGAATTTTGCAATCCATTTAGCTCTCTTTCCATCAATATCTGGCTGAGTAAGGACATCTTTTACTGAGGCTAAAGGTACATAAGGAACCACTTTGGAATGCAGAATATAAATTCTGAATGCCTTTAAATATTTTATGAGAGCATAATCTTGTTTTTCAATAAGGTCATACCTTAGTTCAACATCCATTAGAGTTTTGCTGAAAAAGGCCACAGGGTGCTCTACACCTTCATCATTTTTCTGCAATAGAACTGCTGCAAATGTATCATAAGAGGAAAAAGAGAAGATATAAAACTCCTTGATGTAATCTGGACTGATTAGAGTGGGAGCTTCCATGATAGCTTGTTTGATGGCATCAAAAGAGCTTCTTGCAACATCTGTCCATTTTATTTCTAATCCTTTCTTTAGCATGGAAGTGATGTGCTTCACTAGCCCTGCAAAGTTTGGAATAAACCTCCTGACAAAGTTAATCTTACCCAAGAAATATTGAATGTCCCTGTTGGACACCTAATCCTCTAAGGGCTAGTGTGGAAGCCAAATAGACTAAGGAAGTCCAAGAGACCTTGGAATACGAAACCAAAGGTCATATGAATGTACTATAAATGTATATCATTTGTTAATAATAAGTGCACTCTCATGCTTATCTTTAATATATTGTTGTTGCCATGTGTGTGTTTAACATGGTATCAGAGCTGGTTGGTTCTTAACCTACTCAAAATTATGTGGGTTGTGTATGGGTTTTGTGCCTTTCAGAGCATTTGTCAGAATAGAGGTAATGTCTCTAAGCTCTTCCATTCCTCTATCCCTAGCATACTTGCTCCTTAGATTGCAAAGAGGAATATTACCAACTATGTTTGTCTAATGAGTGTCCCTCTGGTTGCGTTGTAGCCAATACGCTGGCGCATCTCTGTGGGAAGCTTCAATCTACTGGCCATTAAAATTTTGTGCATCCTAAAGTCTGAGTGAAATCATATCTTTGGCATATGCGTTTGATATCAGTTATGAGCGGTTTGATTTTTCAAATGAACATTCTGTCCATAACATAACCTATCTTCCTACATGTGTTGCCAGTCTCTCAGCACACAAACCCATTACCTTTCTCAAGTTTGTGGTTTTTCAACCCTGAAGAAACCATTATAATATTTATGCGTTATGAACCATTGTTTTCTTGTGGCCTTCCTATGTGTGTGTCTCAATGAACCTGGGCATTGTCTTGTGACGCTTCTTCACTCTTCCAGTGGGGATTGTTTTCTTTGTTATTGGTTGGTATTACAGTGCGTACGTTGGTCATAGAGTTACTAATGCATAGTTGCATGTTCATGCTGGTGTCCATTCTATGTGTTGTTTAATGCTGTGTAATAGTGCTCATTCCATTCATTTCAATGAGCTCGTGCTATGTATGAAGAGGCTGAAATGGTACGAACACAACGTTTGGAACCTAATATTGGAGCATCGACATGACTAGTTTATTGAATGTCGTATATATGGCATGGATCTGCATTGATTTCGAGCTATTTGGAGTATTGAAACCCTGTGAAAAACTGAGAAAGTGTTGCCTATGGACGACTGTTTAAATGTTGGGTATGGTACATTAATGTGCTTAAACGATGGTCATTTTTATGAGATGATTAAATTCATTTCCTAAATGCTGGTCCATCTAATTGTTTCTTGCACATAATGCCTGGTCCAGTCGTTCACGTCTTATGGTCTAGGGTTCTGCTTCTGCTGGTGCGTATGACCTTTGGTTAGTATGCTTTGAAGGTAGTAGTGTATGGTATTTGCTCCGACTGAAGTCCTTCAACAACTCATGCACTTTGAGTCCGTCTGCATGTAATCCATAGAGAAATTCTGGGAACTGCATTAAGCTTTCTAGCGTTGGTGGTCATCCTTAAACCACCACCCTTTATACCAACATTTCAGAGAGCACATTCAGCCTAGTGCTGCCATGCATTTTTTCACGTTTTGTATTATAACTCTCTTCTTGGACTCATACATAACCCTTCAGATTAAGGGGGCGAATGTTGGACACCTAATCCTCTAAGGGTTGGTGTGGAAGCCGAATATACTAAGGAAGGCCAAGAGACCTTGGAATACGAAACCAAAGGTCATATGAATGTACTATAAATGTATATCATTTGTTAATAATAAGTGCACTCTTATGCTTATATTTAATATATTGTTGCTGCCATGTATGTGTTTAACAGTCCCTTTTTTATATTGGGTTGGACAATGTCTGAATTTATTGAACTCTTACTTGATCACTCTTCACACCTTCAGTAGAAAAAATATGTCCCAGAAGTTTTCCTTCTTCTAGAAAAAACTATGACTTCGTTGGGTTAAAAAAAATTCCAAATTGTCTGCACTTTAGAAACACCTTCTTCAAATGCTGCAAATGGTCCTTCTGACTGCTGGAAAAGACTGTTATGTCATTAAGGTAAATGAGGACAAACTTGTCCTTCTCTCCCACAAAGGCTATGTCCATGGCCCTCTGAAAAGTAGCCCTAGCATTCATCAGTCCAAAAGGCATCTTGGAGTACATGAAAGTGCCCCAGGGAGTAGTGAAGGCAGTCTTTTTCTGATCTTCTGGATGTACAACAATCTGATTGTAACCTGAAAATCCATCTAAGAAAGACATGAATCTAGCCCCTGAAACTTTTTGCAGCAAGTGTTCCATCTTAGGCAGGGGGTAGTTGTCTTTTCTAGAGCATTTGTTTAGATTCCTGAAGTCAACAGAAAGCCTAATTTCTCCATTCTTCTTTCTTACTACCACAAGTTTAGCTATCCACTTTGAATACCTTAGGGGAACTATGATCTTGGCATCCAACAATTTCTTAGTTTCCTTTTCAATCATAGGTAGTAAGAGAGGGCTGATAGGTCTTAACTTCTACTTAAAAGGGATGGTGTTCTTCTCTAGTGGAATCTTATGTTGAATGATGTTTGTGTCATAGGTCTTAATATCACTGTACTCCCAAGAAAAAATATCAGAAAATTGTTTCATCAGGGTGCAATACTTAGAACTTTGGCAGAAGACAAGTGGGTGGACAGATTTATGTACTTTGGATGGTCTGGACTCCCTACATTATGTCTATGAACTACAGACTCATTTTCTTTTTTGGAAGGATTATAAGGTAGATCATTACGATAAAACAACTTCTCTAGGGGAACCAATTCTTTGGGTATATGGTTACTAGGCAGCTGAACAATGTTATCCTGACCAATTTTGTCCTTTAGCTTGGACTGGTTGCATTCTTCAATGGTTTCGTTTTCTTGGCCAATGTGCATTTCAAAAAATTCATCAATGACTTGTAAAAACCTATTAATTTTATTGTCATCTTCAAAAACTTTCCAGTATTTGACATTGTCAGGCAGAGATGGTCTATATTTCACCTGAACTTCATAAGTCAATTTAGGAGGCAAAGGAGGGATAAACGTGCTAGCAGACACAACAAGGGAATCAAAAAGCTGGTTCTTCATTCTAGGGATGTAAGAAACGCTGAAACTATTAAAAGAACCCTTGAGCTTCCATACCTCATCTCTGTATGCTTTCAGCCTTGGATGCTTTTCTTGGAATTTTTTTTTCACCTACTGAATGATAAGGTATACATCTCCAAACACCTTCAGTCCTTTGATGCCCATTTCTTTAGTAGCGTTTAAGCACAATATTAAGGCTTCGTACTTTGCTATGTTATTTGTGACCTGAAAAGTTAACTTGAAAGATAAGTGAACACATTCTTGTGTGGGGGATACAAGGAGTACACCTGCCCCTGCAGCTTCCTTAGAGAAAGCTCCATCAAAGAACATGTCCCAAATTTGTGGGCCTTCTTCCTCTGTGATATGGCAATCCGATTTCCTAAGCTGCATGGAGGCCAACTAGGATTCTTCAATTTGAAGAATATAGGCTCCAAAATCAGTTTCGACAACATAGATGGGATTATTAGTGGGATTCCTTTCATCACTGATGATATAAGCCAACTGAGCTTCTTTTTATAATCTCCTACTCTCGCCTCCAAAAACTGGGACAGTAGCATAGGACAGATCATTTTGCAATGTTCCACCTAATCTCTTGATCCAAACTCTGGAAAGCAATAGGCCAAACTTGGGGGGTACATCTGCTACCACAATATCCATCATCATTCTCTTCATGGGCAACTGAGACAAGGTGATGGCTAGGTCTTTGATTAATCCCAAACATTTCACCTTTCTAGAGTCAAAAGAGAACAGGTCATAATAAGGCTTGGTAATGTCAAGGCCCAACTCATCCATGACAGCCTTGGGCATTAGATTATGGCTGGCTCCTATGTCAAGAAGGCAGTTATGAAGGATCTTGTCATGAATAGTCAAAGAGATAGAGAATGATGGGGAGCTGTCATCATAATTTTCAATCATGGGGCTGAGAATAACAACTGGTTTGTCATCTTGCAGATTTACATAGTTAGTGGAGGCTTGGATGACATTAGGCTCAAGGGCCTCAAGGATAGATCCACGAGATATTTTTCTATTCCTTTCCGATTGAGCTATGTGAGTGGATTGCGAAGCTAGCAGATAGCCAAGGAAGGTGGAGACTTGACGGTCCTATTGTTTGGACTCTGGAGCTAGTACAGAGATTGGAAGCCTTTGAGGATAATATTGCCCACGCTTTTGATCATTGGCTCGATTGCATCATAGGAGGATTTGTGATTGAATTCGCGGTCGATACCTCAATTAGATACAGCGAGGTGGAGAGACATTTTTTCAAAGGTCTGCGACGTAAGTACTTGAAGTCTTGGAATACCTAGATTAGGATGTTATTGTGCAAAAAATGGGTTATGAAGCTACCTTGATGTTCGGAGGTACATGAAGTGAAAAGACTTACAGGAACGAAGGGAGAAAGGGTCCTGAATATAGTCCATTAATTTCACCTCTACTAGGTGACGAAGAGGGAGTAGAGTAGGCTTCTTCGTGAAGTGCAATTTAGTTAATAAGACAAGGATTCTCGTGACTTCCACCTCCACCCACACCACCTCCAACTTCACCACCATCACCTGCGACTTCACCCATACCACCTCCACCTCCACCACAATTCAACATGGAAAATTCAGTGAAGCTACCTTTGTTCAAAGGTTTGGGAAATGATGACTCATACCAGTTTTGGTTCGTTGTGAAAGATGTGTGGGAATCTTATGCCATTACAAATGATCATGTGAAGAAGGAAACACTAGTTAGTGCTTTGTAGGATCATGCACTCACCTGGTACATTAAATACTCTAATGATAACCCAAACGCTGGAGTGGCAGACATCCAGACTGCACTAAATAAATATTTCAGTAGGCCTAAATATGAGGCATAGTCGATTGTGGGGTTCAAGGAAATCGCAATGAAACTAGGTGAGACACCTTGGGAATTAGATCAGAGATTGAAGTGTAAAATACGTGAAGCTAATATGAACTTAACAGATGGACAACACCACGAATGGTTCGTGGCCTCACTCCTGCCACAACTAAGGGTTGCGCTGTCACAACAGAAGATAGTGACTCAGGCAAAGGCTTTGGAGATTGCAATGAGACTACATGAAACACCTATGTAGGATTCAAATCTGGGGTTTCAACAGATCCATGCACAGTTGCAAAATCTTTTCCTTGAAATGCAAAGTTTGAAGCAGCACAGAACAGTTCAGCCGGAGGTTTGTGAAGAGGTATGGTGTCTGAAATGTAAAGGTTAGGGGCATGACAAAGACCATTGCTTAGTCTTTGCGAACTATATTGCAGGAGGAGGACTGATGTTTTTTAGGCCAGAAGCCCAAGCATGACCAAGTGCGGGGCCTGTGTTGTGGTGCGCTATATGTCAGGTAGCAAGAAAACATACGACAGATAACTATCATTTGCTATAGAAGTTTGTACAAACACTGCAACAACTATTCTGCAACTTCTGTAGGTCGGTAGGGCATGATGAGTGCAACTACAAAAGTTATGAATTGATGATGGATAGAACACCCACCTATAGGGTTTAGGCAGAAATGCACCCCCTTGACCAGAGTGCAGGGATGGAGCAAACATGCTTTTAGGGGCGCAGACGAGGGAAAGGTGGAGGAGGACCTGGGAGAGGTCAGGGACAGTTAATTTGCTACAATTGCGAAGGACCAGGACACTACTCCCATTATTACACTAACCCAATGCATATGTCGTGCAAATATTGCATTCTGTTTGATCATGAAACAAAGGACTGTCCTACGCTGATAGCGAGGATATGCGACAAATGGGCACTACCACCGCAACTGACTCAAAACTTGCAGATGATGAGGTACGAGCCTCGCGAAGAGGATATGAATGTGAATCTAGTGCTCTGAAGTGGAATTGCAATAGGGGATGATAAGGGGAAATAACCCAAAGATAGCGCATGGGTTCGAAAAGCTCTGGCGAAGGAGGCTCCGGGTGAACCGCGCGTGGTATGAAAGATTGGTAAGCATAAAACAAGGACCGACCGAGAGATGAGGCTGACCTCACAAATAGGAGAATACGAAATGGATTAGGTTATTTTCGATCTGGGGTTAGATGTGAACGTCCTACTAAAGCAAACTTGGGAACGGATGGGAAGACCCACCGTGCAATGGTCTACGATTGAGTTAAGGATGGAAAATCAACAAAAGATCATCCCCATGGGGCGGCTACAAGGGGTGACTGTAGATATTGAAGGCGTGAGTGCATTGGATGAATTTGAAGTAATAGAAATTGTGGATGACAACAACCCCTACCCTGCGATCCTTGGTATTGATTGGGCTACTGATTTGAATGAGGTAATCAACCTAAAGAAGTGAAAGATGATATTTGAAAAGAAATCGCTCCGCGTAATAGTACCCCTAGATCCTGCTGAACGATCATGCTATACTGAAGCAGTCCGTGATTATGAGAGTGATGATGATATGGACTGTATCTATAAGATAACAACAGGAGACCAATGTTGGGTGAATCCAATAACCGATGGACGAATTACATGGGATCGCAAGAGTTCCCGCATCTCAGACTCTAATGAAGAATTAGAGTGCTGGAAGAATCGGTTACATGAAGTAACCACACTGATTTGTAACATGATGACCCGGTCACTACGTTATGTGTCATCAGAGGTAAGAAATCTGCCCACTTATGATGGCTTGAATGATGTAGATATATTTTTGGATGCATTTGATAGGGAAGCACCAGAGAAGCAGCGTTTCCAGGCTTTGGACTGGGCATTATGTGCTACGCTTGCAAGATGGTGGGGTACACACAAGGGTAGCTTTGATGACTGGATTGAATGTAGGAGGATGATGAGGAGATGCTTTGGGAAGCCGAAGGTACGAATGACAAACAAGTATGATGGGAAGGACAATATATGCGCACACTTGTCCAAATGGGACGAGGCTTACAAAGCGAAGCCCCAACCTGAATGGGTGCACTTGTTTTGTCACACCTTGGATGTCATCTCGATATTCTGAATGGGATATTCTATGCGAAGGATTCATAATGACATTCAATTTTGAATACGAGTTTGACTATATTGACAAGGCACTACAAGAAGTGAAAGCAGCAATCTTTAGGATACCGTAGGATTGTTTGGACCCGATTTAACCTGATTGGACTACTCATTTGAGCCACGCGCTAGAATGCTATAACATGAATGCTGAAGAAGAAGACGAGGATCTGCGAAATATTAACATACCTGAAAAAAGGTCACCGTGAGGTTGAGGGACCGTAGATTGAGAATCCTGATATGACTGTGCCACTAAAAACGAAACAGGTAAACATTATACGGAGGCAGAGCCCAAATTCGCGACGATTGGAGATTACTGGGATGATGTGACGGTGGATAAGGTCGCTGAATGGCTCCACAAATACCAGGATTTTTTCCCTACCAATTTTATGGATCTAAAAGGGATAATAGGAGACCTAGGCATTACGAAGTTCACGTTGAATCCAGACACGAAACCGGTTAAGAAAAGACCTTACCGTCTCAATCCGAAGTATAAGGAGAAGGTCTGGTTAGAGCTAGACAAGATGATCGTGACAGACATCATTGATCCCGTAGAAGAATCTGATTAGGTAATCCCAATGGTGGTACAGGAAAATAAGTAGAAGGATGAAATAAGGATATGTGTAGATCTTAGGAAGTTGAATGAATCTTGTGTAAATGATCCTTTCCCGACTCCGTTGACTGATGAAGTGGTTGACAATGTAGGTGGCCAGGAAGCATATTCCTTCACTAATGGGTTCTTTGGGTACCATCAGATCAAAATCGCGTTGGAGGATAGAAGCAAGACAACCTTTGCGACTTAGTGGGGATGTTTTCAGCACACTGTAATGTCGTTCAGATTGAAGAATGCACCTGTGATTTTTTCATGTGTAGTCATTGTTGCATTCAAGGAATTTATTCACAAGTTTCTGGACTATGTTTGGGATGGTGAAACTCCTTGTGGAAAGTTTGTGCCTGATGCTAGATACCTATCGAAAATACCAGATCATGATCAATCTGAAGAAATTCCTGTTTTGTGTTCCTTTTGGGGATCTGTTGGGTCACGTGGTTTGTAGATAGGGAATGATGGTAGATCCCGTGAATATCACAGTGACACTTAACTTGGAAGCGTCGAGGAGTGTGAAATAGCTGCACGCAACCTTACGACATATTGGGTATTACAGGAAGTTTGTCAAGGGCTATGCCCAGATCACCGCGCCTATGGAAAATTTGTTGAAAAAGGACATCACGTTCTGTTGGAATGAGGATTGTAAGAAAAGCTTTGATGTATTGAAAGAAAAAATGGTCATTGCACCGATTCTAGTCTTCTTGGATTGGAAGAAGGAGTTTGATGTACATGTCAACGCGTCATGTATAGTGCTGGGAGTAGTGTTGACACAGGCTGGTGGAGGATACTTGGACCATCCTAAAGTGTTCACAAGAAGAAGGTTATCCAAGGCGGAGAAGAACTATTCCACCACCGAGCGCGAAGGGTTAGCCATGGTATACACACTTTATAAGTTTAGACCCTATTTGCTAGGTGGCCATTTTAAGATGTATATGGATCATTCCATGTTGAAATACTTGGTCAATAAGCCTGTGTTGGGGGGGAGAATATAAAAGTGGTTGTTATTGTTCTAGGAGTATGATTTTGAAGTTATTGTGAAGCCTGGACGACTAAACGCAGGACTAGACCATTTGTCGCACATCGAAATAGGGGAAGAGCCCACTAATTTGGAGGAGGGATTGCGTAATGCATAGCTATTTGAAGTGCACGTCGCGGATGGTCATTTTGAAGATATCATACACTTCGTAATGACAGGAACTTCCCTGGAAGGTTACACCATCCAATAGAAGAAGGAGTTAGTGTTGCACGCGACAGAATTTTCTGTCATTGCTGTGCATCTTTACAAAATGGGGTCAGATGAGATATTGCGACGATATGTACTAGAGTTTGAAAGGAGCAGTATCCTCGCAAACGCTCATGGGGGCACCATGGGAGGACATTCTGCAGGGAGAGTGACCATGCAGAAGATTCTCTACGCAGGGTTGTGGTGGCCAACCCTCCATAAGGATTCAAAAGCTTATTGCAAAGCGTGTGATGTGTGTCAAAGGACTGGCAAGCCATCACGGAGGGATGAGCTACCTCTAATCCATAGATGATGTTACAACCCTTTGAGAAATGGGCGATAGATTTTGTGGGACCAATTCAGCCCCAAGGGAAGAAGACAACAGCGAGGTATATTATCACCGCGACATAGTACTTGACTTGATGGGCGGAGGTGCAGCCTGTGAAGGATTGCACAGATGCGACTGCTACAAAGTTCCTCTTTGAGTATGTACAGACGTGATTTGGGTGTCAAAATATTTTGGTGAGTGATCGTGGTATGCACTTTTTGAATGAGACGATCAACGCGCTGACGGAGGAATTTTAGGTATATCACCAGAAGAGCACGCCTTATTACCTGTAAGCTAATGGGATGGTGGAATCATTCAATAAAGTATTGGAGAACGCATTGACCAAGGTTTGCAACACTCAGCGAAGTGATTGGGACTTGTGCATACTTGCAGTACTATGGGCCTATCAGGCAACTTGCAAGAAGTTGACTGGAAAAACACCCTTTAGGCTTGTATATGGTGTTGAAGTAGTGAGGCACATGGAATACATTGTGCCTAGTTTGCGCATAGCAGCACTCATGGGTATGATAGATTGTGGAGCCCTAGAAGAGAGGCTCGTGCAACTGACTGAGCTTGAGGAAGAGAGATTTCTAGCTAGATTTCACCAATAGGTCCAAAAGAAGCGCGAAAAAGCATGGCATGATCAACACATTAAGCTGCACACCTTTAAGGTAAATGACCTAGTTTTGTTATATGACAACAAATTTGATAAATTTCCAGGGAAATTCAGAATGCACTGGTTAGGGCTCTATGTCATTAAGTAGATTACTGATGGAGGAGAAGTTTAGTTGGTTAAATTGAATGGATATCCCTTCCTAGGAAAGGTGAATGGCAGTTGATTGAAGCCATACACCGGTGGTCCGGCCATGTGACTATATGAAGGTAGCACAGTCTTAGCACTCTAGGAAGCTGAAAAGAGGCGCAAGACTATAAATTACACTGCCCGGGTTGGGGATCTGTATGATTGGAGGATTGGAAGCAAGGAAGTGTCATAGGGTTTGCGGCAACACGAAGGGAGTTGCGCTACTGAGGGAGAAATCACGTAGGTTGGCCGGAAAGTGACCATTAAAGTCACTATTCATGATTTGATGGTAGAAATACGGCCAAATGGAGCGAGCAGCTAGAATTTAAGACAAAATTTATGGGTCAGATCCTTGAAAATCTGCTGCCAATTTGGCATTAATGAACCAAATGTGGGGGAGCTTTCGGATTTGAATTCAAAATGCCCTATAAATTACAGGTGGCTGCCCAACGAAAAACACTTGGCATTTTGAGAATTGAGTTGTTAAGCTCTCAGGTGCACATGAATGAAGATTTCTTTGAGGCTCTGATAACGAGTTTGGCGTTTGAGCAGTTACCAGAGACAACACGAGCATTGTTGAATAGAGTCATGTCGACACCCACAAAAGCTATAGATATTGAAGTAGTGACAACAAAGGAGTCGGTGTCCGAAATTGTTATGGAGGCAGAAGAGGCTGCTCCAGAGGTTGCCAAAGTATTAGTGGAAGTCCCCAAATCACCAAGGACGCCGAGACCAAAGTCGACCCCAACCAAGGAGAGCACAAAGGATAAGAAGGGAAAGCATCTTGCAATATCGGTGCGTGCATCACCGAGAATAAACCCACCTAAGGACAAGCCCACCGCATAGGAAAAGGGTGAAGCCATCAATTTGGAGCTAGAGGAGGAAGAAATCGAAGACATCCCAATGGATGATGAGGATGTGGGAATAGACGTGGAGGAAGTTGAAGTCTAGGGTGCTGACCCTATCACTCGGTTGCCTGAGTACATCCATCCGTGCAAGGGAAAGACCAAGGTGCCAAAATATGTTGATGAGAGGAAGGTGCCCTTGCAAACCCCTCTGCTGCCGAATGAGATTGTCTTTGAAGGACCGTGCTTAGGGCGGGTTCCTCTGTTAGAGCTCGAAGACTGGGACTTAGCTGACCATGAGAAGTTCCTGCACTTGGCAACCGAGAAGCTAATGTGCCGCATTATTGACACAACCACCAGCATGACCGCATTAGAGCCGTGGAAGTGGTTTAGAGGAGTAGACAAGGCAGGTCTGCTCAACCTGCTATGGATGCCACACTACAACCGCACCCTGATTGCAGTCTTGGTCATCAAGCAGCTGCTATGCTTGGTGCATGTTGGGTGTCTTTGGTTGGAGGAGCCAATACCCTTCACTGACAAATTGATCCACAGGATCACGTGGTTGCCCTACACAGGAGAAAATTTGGCCATGATGTTTTTAGAAAAGGTGGTGAGCAGGCCCTTGTGGAGGCCATGAAGGAGAAATTTAAGCTTGCGAAGAAGCTGTGTGGATATGCCATATCAAGCATTAGTGACCCTACTGTAAACATCGCTATGCCGATTTTGGCAGGGAAGGCGATGAGGAAGTGTCACGCTGATGAGGTGTTAGCACCTGTCGTCACGCTAGCAGCCCAGTGCGCCGAAGGAGTCCAGTTCAATTGGGTGCACTATCTCTATGGTGAGTTCCTTGCAAACTGCTGCGAGGCACAAGAGATCAGCAAGATGTTCCACTACGTGTGGCTCTTGCTATCTATTGTGCTGGTAGCATGGGAGCTGCCAGAGGATAGTCAATTCCCTTCGGTCATGCCAGACCTACCTGAAGCAGTGAAGTACGCCTTGCTGTGGGTGACCAAGGATGCGCAACACATCAAGGACAATAAGATCTTATGGATATTGATGGATATGAACATATGCATGGCCATCAATCACAATCTACGGTTGTCGCCTATGGTGTTTGCCAACCTGCAGGGCTACACAGAGTTTAAAGCAGATTTTCACCATGTGTCCATTAGGGCGCGGAAGGACCCTACACAGACATGGTATGACTTGCCTTACTTGGCAACAGATGATGCCATTGATGTAGTACTTGATCGCTAGTCGGTATAATGGCACACTACAACAGAATTGGCGGTGGGAGGGAGAAAGTCCATGCGTAGCGCAAGAAAGAGGAGGCCATGCTCAAGATGATGTAGTTGGCTGAAAAGAGAAATAAGGAGGCTGCTGACAAGGCCCAGGTGGAGCGCGATGCCGCTCCGCAGACAAAGAAGAAAATAGGTGCAACAGAGTGGGGCTTTGACAAAGGTGCGAGGTTGCCTTCACCTGAGACAGAGGAAGAGATGGACAAGTAGACATAGCAGCATAATGCAGACCCACATGCAACATTCACTCGCATCAAATGTCCAAGGGAGAAAGAGAAAGGAGGTTCCAAGAAGAAATCCAAGGCCACTAAGACATCGCTGGAACCAATCACCCTCATAGAGGGTGATTTGCATGACATCAGCGACATGGTGCGGGATGTCACCGCGGAGGCCCTACAACAGTTTGAGCAGCAACAAAAACTAATATTGGGGGCTATCCAGATAGGTCAGCAGGAGCTACAAACTCGCGCGTCACAAATTGAGACGATGTCCACCACCCTTGCCATCGCCACTTTAGAAGCTGCCGAGATGCTGCACGCAAACATCTCCAGCGTGATAGTGATGCCTAATGGAGCACTATTGGGTAGCAGAAGCCTTGTGTAACGGTCATAGGGCACAAAGCCTAAATTTTTTGGAAAAGATAGGGTAAAGACTCCATGGAATGCGCAGATTGCAAGCTGTAATAAGTTGAGTCAAAGGGTAGTCCGCCCAAAAATAATGTAAAGAAATGTAAGTAGAGTCGGCCTGCCCATGGATCGCGGGCCAGGGAAATGTATAAATAGAGTGAGGCTCTATGGGTAGAGGGAATTAGTTCTCGGTGATGAAGGAACTAAATTGTAATGGGTTTATGAGCTAAGAAGTTTTGGAGCATTTGTAA
Organism: Pinus taeda; assembly: GCA_000404065.3. NCBI lineage: Eukaryota > Viridiplantae > Streptophyta > Pinopsida > Pinales > Pinaceae > Pinus > Pinus taeda. Next base: position 6,572 of record APFE030909174.1, on the reverse strand, counting down.
GTCCGAGTTGAGGGTTTCGGGGTAGAGGCTTTGCAACTATGTGCGCAGAGGCCTGGTAGAGTCTGCAGCTAAGTGCGTTTACCCTTGCAGCTGAGTGCACAAAGGCCTAGTAGAGTTCGCAGCTGAGTGCACGTACCCCTGTAGCTGAGTGCGTAGGGTAGATCTGGATGTAATGATGATTAAGTGGAAATAAAGATAAGTTGCTGTTGAATTACTGTGTTATTTTGACTGTTGCAGATCTGGTCAATCTATTGAATATTTATATGCTTATGTTATGGTTTAAGGAAAATCTGTCTTTCTGTTAAGTGCGCACACTGGTTACCTTGAATAAATGTTTTCTTAAAGACCCTTTTAAGTAGATTTACTCTATAATACATCATCCAGTAATTAGTATTGGAAAGTAGCCCGGGGTTGGATCTGAGTGGAAGCAGAGAAGAGCGAGGCTGCAGAACAATGCATGAAGCCTCTGGACCACATCTAGACATCCCAAGGGTGCAAAAACCTAGTTCCAGCACCCTCCCCTGCTACCTCTGGTGAGATCTCAGTCCACGCTTCGCGGGCTGTTGTCAAAAGGGCCGGTAGCTGCGGGATTTGCTTGGCTAAATAATTCTTCCAAACTTGGGTTAGGGCCATATAAGCCAACAAATGGTTCTATTGTCGGGATTGAGATCTACCTAAGGGGGTGTCTAATGTGGGAACACTAGAATCCTACAAAGAAAGAGCTTGAAGAGTGGTGGGATCTGAAGCTTCAGGAGTTCGCAGTTTAGGAAAACAGAAACTCGCGAATATCAGAGGAGGATTGGTTGGACCGTTATATATTCACAAATATCCACGAGATCTTCTTCGCGACATTTCCTATAGAATTATACGAGTGGATCATGAAGTTAGTTGATAGTGTGGGAAGGTGTAGATTAGATCAGCCTGGTTTGTGGACTCCAGAACTGGTGTTCAGGCTAGAAGCCACCGAAGATAAACTCGCACTCGAGGTAGATCACTGGTTGGATCAGAAAGGAAATTTCTCTAAGGACCGCGGGGTAAGTATATCAAATCATTGAATACTTGGATTAAGATTTTGTTGTGTGAAAAACAGATTGTGCACATATATTGATGTCTAGAGTAATGCGGAGCAGAAGAGGATATTGAGGAACCGGAGGAGTAGAGAACAACCCTTTGATTTCTATCTCACGGGAAAGCGAGGAGGAGCTCACTAGGTTCTCACTAGGAAGTGTAGTCTAGTTGATTAAGGAGCGCTTCCCACTAATACCACCTCCGTCCACACCACCACTTGAGTCACCTACATCAAACCCATCTGCACCGACACCAACCCCACCTCCCCCACCAAAAGTTAGGATGGCAAGCGCAGTCCAGCTGCCGATATTTAGAGGTGTAGGAAATGAGGAATCGAGCCAGTTCTGGTTTTTGATAAAGTCTGTATGGGACGCTTAAGGCATAATAAATGAAAACATCAAAAAGGCTACCCTAGTTAGTGCACTGCAAGACCGCGCATTGACATGGTACATAAAATACTCAACCGATCAGCCGAATTAGGGGATAGTAGTCATCCAGGAGGCACTAAATAGAGAGTTTGGCCGACCAAAATTACAAACTCAGTTGGTTATTGGGTTCAAGGAAATTGCAATGTTGCCTAGTGAAACTCCGTGGGATCTGGATCAAAGGTTAAAAAGCACCATCTGCAAGGCAAATATGACATTAACGAATGCCCAAAATTGCACGTGGTTTGTGGCATCATTGACACCACATCTAAGGATGACTCTATCACAACAAAAGATCTCAACCCAAGCTGAAGCACTGGAGACAACAATGAGGTTGCACGAAACCCCAATACCAGATCTGGGGTTGGAAGTTAAGCAAATCTACACGCAACTACAAAACCTGAGTTTAGAAATGTAGAGCTTGAAGCAAGAAAGGGTGCCGTAACCAAAGGTGCATGTAGAGGTAGGATGTATTAAATGCAAAAGTCAAAGGCACGATAATGACCACTGCACCGTCTTTGTGAATTATTTAGCGGGGGAGGCCTGATGCTGTTAAAAGTGGAGGTACAAGCTGGATCGAGTGCTGCACTTGTGCTCTGGTGTGCGATTTGTCAAGTAGGTGGAAAACATGCAACAGATAACTGTCACCTATTGTAGAAGTATACCCAAACCCCACAACAACTATATTGCAACTTCTGCCGATCAGTAGGTCACGACGAGCGAACATGCCGGAGTTATGATTTAATGATGGAAAGAACCTCCACCTACTAAGTATAGATTGAAGCACGAGGATTTGATCTAGTCGTAAGGCCACGCGGAGGATTTCAAGGACATGGCCAAGGAAGAGGAATGGGGCCCAAGCGGGGACGCGGACAGCTGATCTGCTATAATTGTGGAGGGCCAGGACACTATGCGCGCGACTGTGCTAATCCGACTAGGATCTCTTTCCCATATTATGAGCAGTTTGATCACAAAATGGTAGATTGTTCGACGTTGATTGCACAGATGCATGAGAAGGGAGTGTTACCACCTACACCAACTCAAAATGTCCAAATGATGCGATCGGAACCACGTGAAGAGGACCCTAACATAAACATGGTATTACGAAGTGGCACAACCATAGGAGGTGATATGCAGAAAGAGCTTGCAGAAGATAGGAAGGAGCACGATGCTACTCTAAAAGAACCTAAAGCTGCGTAGGAACAAGGGAAGAGGGTGCCTAAGGAAGCTCAAAAGAGCTTCATGGATGTTTCTTCTCTAGGTTGGAGGGACTAGATTGAGCAAGGCATGGATCCCTAAATGATAACTACCTTTCTCGAGACCTGCATGAAGCTGTTGCGAGATAGCAAAGCTGTTAAAGGACTGCAGGAGCTGATTACTAGGTGCGGTAGATCCGGCGAGCCCCGCGTAGTTCGGAAAATAGGGAGACATGCTCTACGCACTGGACGAGAAATGAGACTGACAGCACAAATCAGCGAGTACGAGATGAATCAGGTCATTCTGGACTTATGCTTGGATGCAAATGTCTTTCCTAAAAAAACATGGGAACGCATGGGCAGGTCTGCGCTACAATGGTCCTTGATTCAACTAAGAATGGCCAACCAACAAAAGATCTTACCACTCGGCCGACTGTAAGGGGTGACCATGGACCTGGAAGGCCTAAGCACGTAGACTGATTTCAAGGTAATAGAAATTGTTAATGACATTAATCCTTACCTTGCATTGATTGGAATCAATTGGGCCACGAACATGAATAGGATCATCAATTTAAAAAAACAGAAAATGATGTTTGAAAAAAAGTCATTGTGGGTAATAGTCCCGTTGGACCCAGCTGAAGGAGAGCGCTACACTGAATCAGTGTGCAACGAGGAGAGTGACGATGAACTAGACTGCATCTACCAAAAAACAACGCATAACCAGGATTGGGTGCATCCCACAAACGCTGGGAGAATCTCATGGGAACGCGATAGCATCTGCACAGCTGATTTAGATGAGGAGACTGAGCGAAGGCAGAACTGATTTCAGAAAGTCACAACACTTATCTGTAATATGATGACTCAATCATTACGATGCATGACCATAGAAGAAAGACAACAGCCAGTGGAAAATGATGCAACGAATGAGGAACAAATCATTCCACAGGAGCAACCTGGTGCAACAGAAGACGCACTGCGTACACCTAGATGGAGGGTCCAAAAACTGAGGTGCAGGAGGCGGTTCCAGGTACGGATTGGAGGACGTGTGTGGCAGCCACGATGGTACAAGGTGGTCATCCATCAACAACGGAGGATACAGATGCACATCGTGTGACCATCAACTCCATTGGATTGGCATAGAATGAGGGCTTGCGGAGTTAGACAGGAAACTCCCTCCACGACCGGACAAACACATACCTATGATGACTTCCGCGAAAGGATCCAACAGCCCTGGGTAGCCGTCAAGCGTGGAAAAATACAAATATGTAAGTTAGAAGAAACGGGGGCCCGACTTCGTGAACAAAGTGCACGTCTGGATGAAGAAATTGATAAGCTACAGTTAGAAGTCACCCACATGGGCTGCGGAGGAACTAGTAAAGGGATTCAACATGGCCAGCTCTCCTACACTACTACGCCAAGATGCGACTGTGCTAGCATGGTTGTGATTCCACCCTGGAGCACAAGGACGCACATACCTCAATCTGCTATCAAAATCAAGAGACCGCGAAGGGTGCCTGCAATCCGGGCTAGTTGGGAAAGGGAAGATCCGCATGACGGGTGCGCTCACCTGACTATCCGTAGGAGGCCTAGTCGCAACACCCCACACAGTTGAAAGAAGGTGCGAGACTATAAAATAGGCTATCGAAAAGCTGCGTGATATGATGCTACACACGAGCTCGATCACTTACCGGAAATGCACCTGCATATAGAGGGTTACATTGCCATGGGGACAGGGTGGAAAGCAACCATTGTAGGTACTGTTCATGATATTATGGCCCAATTAAGACACATTGGAGTGGGTGGCGGGCAATTAAGGCATAAAAGTAACTACCAAAAATGCATATATGAGCCCCAAGAAGGGCGAATGACCGATTTTAAAATTGAAAGCATATATAAGCAATGCAAGGGTCACACACTCTTGTTTTATCTTTCCACATAGACAATGCCCTGGGTCCAAGCTGAATGATAAATAAGCGATGAGCCACTAAAAAAGGCTCCGTGGTTTCAGGTATTGCCAAAGCATTACCAGGAAGCAATCCTTAAGGCAGCAAATCCTACTGCAAATAGTCCGCAGAAAGCCACGCCACAGACAGCCGAGCTCCCTAAATCTCTCTGGATGTTGCAGACCAAGAAATATCCCCAGAGTCCAGACCTACTAAGGAGGTCGCCATGACACCTACAATTTAGCAAGTTCACGATGGAGGAAAAGGCTAAAACTGTCATAATTGAAAGAAAGGAAGAGGAAGAGGGTTCTCCCACATACGTTGAAGAAGTCATCCCTGAATAAGATCCTATATAGCCAGTACGACGACCCAAGTATGTGTATCCAAGCAAGGGGAAGGTGAAGGTACCTACAAATCTGGATGATGTCGACACTATACTCCTTACGCCATCTCTTCCAAAAGTAGTCCCAGTGGAAAGCTCAGTGGTTAGCCGTATTGCGAGAATGAATTTTGAAGACTGGGACCTGGTAGATACAGTAAAATTTCCCCACTTGGTGACTGACGCACTGATGGAGCAGAGTGCAGAAGGGATGGTGGCAACACTACAGCCAAAGGAGTGGCTGTGAAAGGTGGAAAAAGTTGGGTTTCTCTGTCGCTTGTCGATTCCTCACTTCCTCCGACCCCCTATCACAATTTTGGTCACAAGGCAGTTTCTTTGTTTGATCCATGAGGAAATATTATGGGTTAGCAAACCCATCCACATCACAACTGAACTTGTTCATCAGGTTTCGCAGCTTCCCTGGGAGGGAAGAGGCCCCCAGGAAATTGTGGATAGAAGTGGCAATGTCGCAATGATAGACAACCTGAAACATAAGTATAAGCTCGAGAAAGGTCAGCGAGGATACATCATTGATAGAATTTCAGATAACGCAGTCCATGTCACCACCCAGTTACTGGTAGGGAAAATAATGCGGAAATTCCATGGCACTGAGGTTCCGGCAGTAGTCATTGCACTCGCTGAGGAATGCGCAGCTGGAGAACGGTTCAGTTGGTCACAATTCCTTTGTGAATAATTTCTCACCAACTGCCGAGAAGTCCAAGAGGAGGGCAAGACTTTCCATTATGCATGGCTGCTCTTTTCCATTATGTTGGTCGCCACTGAGCTACCCGCAGACAACCAGTTTCCTGTTTTGGATCAGGATTGGCCAGAAGCCACCAGATACGCTTCCCTGTGGGTGACAAGGGACGCGGGATGAATCCAGAACATCAAAATATTTTGGATACTGATGGATGTAAATGTGAGCCAATGGATTAATGAGAAACCCTGCCTGTCCAACGAGATCTATGAAAGCATGAAGCATATTGCTTAGTTTAAAGAAGACATGCATTGTATCTACATCAGGGCATGCAAGGACCCGGCTCGCGCATGGACCTCACTCCCCTTTGTTGCTAGTGATGACACTGTTGACGTGGTGATAAATACCTGGCTAGCAGCATGGTGCAGACTAGAGGTAGTAGAGCGTAATGAGGCTACTATCCAGAAACAAAAGGAGGAAGCTAAGTGCGCCGCGCAAAAAAAGCGAAATGAACAACTCGTCGCGGAGGTTCAGACAGCCTGGGAGGTGGCACAGACGATGGTAGGAAAGACACCACCAGGAGGGGCTGCATCGACAACGGACAAAAGCAGTCAGAAGGCATCCACTACGATGACCGCAAAAGAACCACCATCAACTGCTATGAGTGCCCCTTTAAAGTGGCCAGTGCAACTGGAATGGTTGAAACCATGAAAGAAGGTGAAGGCATCTAAAGTAGACAACGAAGTGACCACATTAACCGAGGGTGACCTGAATGACATAGAAAACACCATTCGGGATGCCACTCAGGATGTAGTCGACGAGGCCATGTTAGAGCAATAGATTGTGTTGGGGGAGCTCTGTACA
>APFE030909151.1:276951-288961 GCA_000404065.3 Pinus taeda | reverse complement strand
CAGTGTAAAATAATGCAAGCATTAATCTAGTGCAACCTTCTCTCGCTCAATAACAACAATCGAAGGAGTAACTAAACCCATCTAACCCACCTAATGTTGCTAAGAAAAAACCAATGAGAAAACCAAAAGGAGAGCCTGAACAAGGGAAGCTATTAGTAGAAACCTCCATATCAAAACTAGGGGCCAACCGATAATAACCCACAGAGACAAAACAAGAACATAAGTCTGTGAACTAATCATTCATGTGACATATGCGAGGAATATGGTCATGATACCGATCATTTTTCTCAACTCCCTGAGTTGAAAAGGATTCAAAACAATAGGAGGCAGGGAGGACAACAGAATGCAGTAATGCATGATCCTTTCCCCCATCAAGGAGTGGTTAACACTCAGAAACACCATCCCATCCACATCCCTCTAGAGGGAAGCCCCATGATAATTTTGATCATGACATTTTCATGACAGAAGAATACATTCTGCTACAAATGTGAAATAGAAGTTACAAATCTCCCCTAAAACCCAACCCATCTACCTCCACCACAACAATACCTATAGCGTCATTGACCATCTTTCGACTTCCTATAGAACCCATGATGAATATGGTCAAAGGAACTTTACGATGGGTAGGACATAACTCAAAACCTTCTCATAGCTACAACATAGTCGATGAATGAGCACAATCTCCCTTGACTATGTCAACATTAAAGGTCCTCCAAACATACCCAACTGAAGGGAAAGCCTTAATTTCTGCTCTAAGTGCAATCGACTTGACTGATTCTTGCTTAATGTTTTTTGACTTGGATAAAGCTACCCCACAACTACCATCATTTGTTTCCTTTCAAATCCCAGTCTCAGTCTAGAATATCACCATCCATCATTGCATTCTTGATGAAGGGGCATCCACATGTATAATTTCCAAATTTGTTTGGAATAAATTGGGATCCCCCAAACTCAAACCTTCTAATATCACTCTTATAGTGTCATATGGGTGCTCTTTCACTCCCATAAGCCTATACCAAGGCGTTCCAGTACATTTGGATGACAAAAGCGTGCTAAGAGATATCAAAGTATTGGATGCACAGTTGGATTAAAATATCCTCTTGGGTTGAAGTTACATTTATTAAATTTCAGCGGTTTCCTTATCTGTATTCAGGGTAATGATGTTCCCCCATGATAGGAGAATCATTACAATAGATCAACTCACATATTATGAGAGGAAGACATTACCTGCACCAGATGGTGTGCTACCTTTTGTCTCATGTTCTCCTGAATGGATCACCACTTACACTGAATTTAACCCAGGCCAATTTAAGCCATCAAGACTCCTAGGGACATTCCCAGGAGAACCCCTATGATAGAGGAGATTTTTCCAACCATAAGAGCACCAGTGTGGATGATGAGTTCATCAAACACCCCCCAAGATCAAGAACTAATTTTTGGTACCAATAAAAATGTTTTTACCGATCCTACTTTCCTACCATATGCCATCACTCAAATACGATTCTTATTCCCTTCACCATGTTTTTTCTCACACCAAGTTATTGCAACACTCTTGTTTCTCTATATGGCTCTGGCGATATTGGTCTAGAATTTGTCCCCTCATTCCATGTCAGAAAGCTCAAGTATCATTGCAATAGGCATTAGCCCTATTTCTCTTCAAGATAGCACACCACAATAAGTAACACCTACACTGAAACCAACCAGTGCCAAAAAAATGGATGAGAAAAAAAGGCAAGAAGGCGAAAGCTTCAAGCACTCCCACCTCTAGGGTTCCTCAACCTTGTGATTTGTGTGAAATAGTTGGTCACCCCACCAATATGTGCCCTGAGTTAGACGAGCTCAAAGCTCTTCTGCACGCCCCAAAAGTGCTAGCGAATCCTTCGCCCCCTGTTGGAGAAAAGAGAACACCCATGCATTATAAGGCATTGCACACCAACCATGCATGTGCCATATGCATGGAATATGGGAATTACACTCATCATTTCTCAAAAATCCCTTGATATTGAGATGCATTAGGTGCACTCACCCAAATAAATAACCCATTACTACCAGTGAAGGATGGGTCTAAATTCATTTTTTTATGTCGTGAGGGAAGAAGCGTCTTTCTCCTATCTCTCTTTTGGTCCCTCAACCTCTTGCCATGATCGAAGGTAACCCAGATTAGTTACACCCCTATATACACCCATGTGTGCTTTATGTGATGAACTAGATCATTTGATCAACCAATGTCCTGAATTAAGGGAATTCAATTGATTATATCCAGTTACCCTTGTTGCCCAAAGCACCAAACTGAGGAACATACATCACACTTGCCGGATTTGTGCAGGAAATCATCATGTGTGACATTGCCCCCATATTTTTCGATTCTTCTCTTTGATGGGATTTATGCAGTGATTCATTGTTGAGAATTCCAATTTAGTCAGATCAAATACCGAACCATCGGATCACACCACACCATAAGGGAATGAAGCATCTAGGTCCATTTTATGTGTGTTTGAGGAAAACAGGTTGCCAACAGTTCAACAAGGCCCCTATCATTACATCTCCTCTCACCATCATCACTCTAGATCATGAAAAAAACAATCTAAGGACACTTGGCCAAAAATATCACCCCTCACATGTTCCTTATGTGATAAAGCCAACCACTTGGTAAATCAATATTGCAAATTGGGTAGGTTTAATGACATCTTTCTCTTAGTGGTCCAAATTCCACAAATCCATCTCTCCAATCAAGAGAAAATCACGCATTGTTATTGTCGCATCTACTCTCAATCACATCATATGAGTAATTGTCAGTACCTTCCACGTTTTCACACAGCAAGAGTAGCAGTGAGGAAAACCCACACTAGGAAGTCACGCCATGCCAATACTAAGATCTAGAGATGGAAACCACCCTAAGATGCCCCAGCTCATGATGTCAACTAGGCATCATCATCTCATACTATGAGCAATGTTGCCACCCAAACTATCTATTTTCTTAGTACTAGTTCAGTGTGGAGTATTTGCACCAGTACTTATCATAGTGATGAGACATGTCATATGTTACAAAAATTTTGACAATTTAGGATTCAATGTTAATTTCTTATTGAGGAAGATACTTTTTTCCCTTGAACACCAACAAGGCCATAAGAAATTCCTCCCACTCATTATCAACCCACCATAACTAAAATTCTACCGCCACCTTATGTTAATGACACAAAACACCATATATGTTTCATTTCCTCATCTTTAGGACCTTGATTCATGTTGTATACTCATCATTTTTTAGTGTCAAGACCACAAAACCCACCACACCAGTGGTAACACCACCAATGGTGTAGAACCATACCATCTGCACATTGTCAACCTTGCTTGGTTCTAAGACATGAACCAACGAATCATATTATTGCTTGTCGACCTGCACTATTGGGCCCGAACTCCATCCCCATGGCCTCACACAATCCAATCCCACCTTATATAAAAAAATTCACTCATATGAAGATATTCTAGAGGCCATGACAAAACCCAAATTTCCATGGGAAACATGCAACACCGTTCATTTTTTCTACTTGAAAAAGTGTTTATGCCTACTAACACACCAACCCACAATATTTTCCCCATAGAATTTAAATACTTCCTACCATCATGGAGAGTAGATTGGTTCAAAAATCCCATTCCAAAACTTGATGCATTTGAGGAAGGGAGCATGTCAAATATTTCACCTACCATTAAGGTCAATATTTCAAACAAATCTGGCATAGTCGAAGAGATCTCGCTAGGGGAAGCATGCTCCCTAGAAGAGATAAACTCCTACAAAGCCCTATTTCAAGAGTATGGGGACATTTTTGAGTGGTCATATAATGATATTCTCAGTAGCAGCCCTTCGATCATGGAGCACCACACCAACCCATGGCCTAATGCTTACCCAGTTAGAAAAAAGTAACTTTAGCATCACTTGTTTAGAGAACCCATCAGGTGTGCCTTCCTATTTTTTTTGGTACATCCTTCTTTCCAATTTGCATATTATGATAGATGGATGTTTTCACTTGGGGTACTGGCTTTCAAATTTGAAGGATATAAATAGATTCACAAAAATCTCATTCCCCCAGTGGAAATCAATAGTCAAGGTATCATTCTCCAGTGAGCATGATAGGATTCCTCCAAATATTTGCATATCCTACCATCACTTCTTTGAAGTAAATCATAGGGTTCACCATCTCGACCATGCTTACCATCACCTTCCACCTGGTAAGCACCCACATCGGTCAATAGATCCCAACTTGCATGGATCACCCCAATTCATTTTCCCCTTCACACTATTGGTATCCATGTCCATTCCCATGGGTTCGGGAGCCATTTTATGCACATGTATTGAAGATCAACCTCATAATTCTCTTCTTTGCATCTTTCTTACCTCCCCTACTCTTGGGCCACCATCTTTAATCACAGACATATTAACCACATGAACCAATGCATGCTACACTGGGCCTACCATCCAAATATATTATAGTAGATCATCTATGTAATTCCATCCACCTCATCCACCCTAACACCGGTAATAACCAATGGGTCCCCTTCCCTCCACACACAAGTTACACCTTACCTTCATCATCATGCAGGTCATAGTTTTCAAGGGGCACCCATCTCCGTGTATGTACATCCTAAACCACCTTTACATTCTTTTGGCAAATGTAAAAATATTTTTTAGGAAAAAGTTTCTCACCCATATTTTCATGTCTCATACCTAGTGGCAGTTTCTAGTTACCCTTGTTTAGAGATTTCAAATCATCTACATTCAATTACCCCCTTCATGTGAGTCATAACTGCTATAGTGATTAATGCGCAGGTGGTTGTGGCTAGAATACCCTCAAGGATCTTCCTAGGATCTAAGGAAGACCGTTCAGATTAATTGTAGCTGGCACAAGGAAGCATATACATATCTATATAAATGCATGATAATCAAAGAATAAAAAGAGAGATTACCTCATATCTTTATGCAGTCTTGCTAGAGAACCCAATGTAGTAGAGTAGAAGACCACTTTTCTAGCTCCTAGATCGACCCTTGCATATAAATAAGACAGAGAGTAATACTACAACATATGAACTCCGATATCAAAACATTAATACATAAAGACATGAAAGCACCATGCATCTAAGCTACTCATAAACTATGGAACTAAATAAACATGTAAATAAACACGACATTAGCACCATCGAGTAGACAACACAAAAACAAGTCTATATTATTAGATAGGAAAGAATGATTACAACCATCTGGTGAATCAATATTTCCTTAATCCTATAGCTCTTTTCTCTCTCTCTCTTCTTAACCTCTTGGTAGCAAAACAATTATATTTCATACAAAGTTTCAACAATCAATTGACAATCCTTCGACCTCTTTCACAATGCCCAAGCTTACAATATATAGATGATGAGAGGCTTATCCCTGCGAACTCTCTCATGAGTTCCTTTACGAAAACTCTAGGGCGTTTCCTTGCTTTATTTCTCTTTACCCTTCCATTAGAGTCTGTTATAAATAGAAATATCCTTAGACAGGTCGAAGGTGGATGTTTCCTACCTTTCGAGTTAACATTTGAGTGAAAAGTGGAATGCCAGTTAGTCCACCCACTCTTTGACCTCCAGAATCTCACAAAACTTGGGGAACATTGTCCCTTGGGAAAAATAGTGAGTTACCCTAGGGACTAATGCCCCTGGCTCATGCATGGGGAGTGTGATAACTCTTGTTGCTATTTCCTCGGGAGTGTTACGTTGGCTAATAGGTTTGTGAATTAGGTTGTATCTTTAACCAATATATCTTTCTCCTCTGAGATGATGAGGAGGTCATTTCTTGTATAACAAATTCTCCCTAAAGTGTGAGGTCAGAGATGAAGACGATGGCCTAAATACTTTATAATTTATTGGAAAAAAGAGAGAGAGGATTGGAGCTTCAGGACTACAGGAAACCTGATACAAACCACATATGTTAAAAATCTAAGATCATGTCCTGAGTTGGGCATTCCCATGCTCAATATATCTGTCAGAGTGATTTTTCAAAAGAGGTATGATGAACATGTCCACAAATAAGCACAATGTGGAACTGTGTCATAATATGATCATCCTGATGAGTTGTTTCCAAAAACAATATACGTAATTTGGGAGAGGAAACAAGGTTGAGTGATGCAAGCCTCTACCCAACGTCTTGCTCACTGATTTATCTGAAAAACATATTTTTACACATGTGAATGAAGGATTTGATGTCGAAAATGCGAGAAATCGTATGGTTACCAGTCAATTATGAAAACTATTAACAGATGCGAGGATGGCCATTGATAATGATAATGGTATCCAAGATGCACAGTACAATCTAACGAGTGTGAATAATATGTTGTCATCAAACACTCGTAGAATCATTCAACTGTGAGCCAACAAGGGAAACCCCTAACAAGGTAACCTTCCACTAATGACTGCAAGTTCCAGGGTACTGATATGTTTCTAGATCTGCTTCCTAAATAGAGTGTTAAATTCGATAGGAAGAGACATGTCGAAAGGTAGGCAATAATGTGTCCTACATCAATCAACATGAAACGGGATAAGAATGATTGTTTTTGAAGATAAATTTTGAGCAATGGGTCAAATAGATGGAGGGCATGGTGGAATTATATGAGCGATGGTTGATACAGGAAGAAGAGGATAAAGGAATCCCTTGAACAATAAAATGCACGACACAAAGGTTTACCATGCAACTTTAGATTCATGAACACCAAAGAGTGTTAGGATACAGGGATGCAGGAACATCATAGTATATAGGATAAACTCATAGGATCACGAGGGTCATTTGAGAGGCTGAAAAAAAAGAGGTTTGCTAAGGGAGTGCCATGTGTAAGGGAATGACTCCTGCCAAAAAACATTTCTGAATATAGACATAGAGCCACTATGTTTTCCAAATTTTCCCCATCTGATTAAGTTTAACGAGCCCAAACAGGTAAACTCGATGGTATTAGGCCCTGTTGCGCCTACTCAACAAGGGATATGACTCCCTTGCCCTCCTCGAGCAACAATGTTTCCAGAACCAATTCTAGGACAATTCGTCCAACTTGTATCTCCTGCATGAGTTTGAAAAGATATTAAAGAGTAACTCCAAGGGGGTCCCTTTGTCATGGTTGATAACCATGTGCGATAAAGGTTTAATAGTATACCCAACACAATTCCTTTTTTTATGTTAGTCTGTTAAGTCCAGATAAAGTGATAAATCTATGCTCAATAGACGTTTGCCTCATTTTGTTACGAGTACGAGGGGACAAAGTAAACTTGATATTCTTCTTGAAATTTTAATGAGTCATGCAAAGACAAACTCAATGGATCTCCATAAAATTTTGATGAGTCAAATGAAGAAAACTCAATATGTCTATTTCAGTCTAATGAGCGAGAAAAAAGATAAAATTAACTATTGATGTATTCTTCATAAATGCTATACGAGTTGAAAGGAGATAAATTAGGGATTTTTTAGTTCAAGAGTGAGAAAGGGTCCCAAAAAAGAAAGTGTTCATATCATCTTCGTATGAGCTTTACAAGCTCGAAGATGGTAACTCGAAGATTTTTTTCGATTTTACCAGTGAGAAAGTGTTCCTAAAAATAATACTTGAAGCTTATTCATAAAATTTTAATGAGCTTGAAGAAGTAACTCATGTTTTTTTCAATTTGACGAGTGAGAAAAAGTCCCTAAAAGGAATGCTTGTACTATCTTTTTCAATTTAATGAGCTAGAAAAAGAGAGAAAAAGAGTTTCTCATATATTCTTCATAAGATTTTAATGAGCCTAAAGAAGTAACTTGGGGTTTTTTCAATTCTATGAGTGAGAAAAAATCCCTAAAAAGAATGCTCGTACTATATTTTTCAGTTTAATGATCTAGAAATAGAGAGAAAAAGAGCTGCTCAAATCTTCTTCATAAGATTTTAATGGTCCTGAAGAAGTAACTTGGGGATTTTTCATTTTAAGAGTGAGAAAATGTCCCAGAAATGAAAGTGCTCATATCATCTTCATAGGAGTTTTACAAGCCCGAAGACAGTAACTTGGGGATTTTTCAGTTCAAGAGCAAGAAAAAGTCCCAAAAAAGAACACGCTCATATCTTCTTTGTAGTAGTTTAAGGAACCCAAAAAAGTAGACTCGAGGTTTTTCGAATTAACGAGCAAGAAAAATACCATAAAGAGAATGCTTTATCTTCTTCATGGTAGTTTAACAAGCTTGAAGAAGGAGACTCAAGGTTTTTTCAGATTAACGAGAAAGAAAAATATCATAAAAAGAATGATCGATACTTCTTGATCTCATGCTTGACAATAGAAGGGTCTATGCCATGCATTTCCTCATAAGACCAAGGGAAAACATTGCGGAAGTCCTTAAAAGGGTAGGTGTAGCTCACAATTTCCTTAGGATTGCAATTAGCTCCAATGTGAATGCTTTCCATGATATTGGTTTTGACCGAGATAGCAAGGGGCATAGTATTTGAAATATTACCCAAGTTCCCTTCTGAATCCATAGTTTGGATAGTCGTATAAATCAAGTGAACAATCTCAGGTAGTTCAAAAGGCAGGATTTTTACAGATGCCACGTCTGAATCAGATATCGAAGCACGATGGTGAGAGGTTTCCCAAGGTTGCTCCTCTAAATACGTGGTATCCCAAATAACTTCATCCATAGGTGGGACTTCATCGAGGAGATCATTAGAAGGAGTTGTGATGGGAGAGGTTTCTCAATGGTTCTCTTCTAAAGACAAGATCTCTCAAATAGATTCGTCCATAGGTAGGACTTCATCAAGGAGGTCATTAGAGAGAGTCGTTATGGGAGAGGAGATGGTACTGTTGGTTGTAACCAAAGTGATGGAAGAATGAGATGCAGATTGAATGACTTGATAAGCCAATTCGATTGGTGATAGTGACATTTTTTCTCCATAAGAGTCAATGTTTGAAGGGGCCGAGAGTATCCAGGGATCAGTTGGGTCATGAGGAATGGTGGAGACCATAGAAACTGTTTGTGGAAACTTTGGTGGCAGGAGAGGAAAGAAACTCATCAAGGAAGAACTCTTCAAACGACCGATACCAATAATAACATAAGAGTCAGGTATGCCACCCACTAAAGATATGGTGCTACTAGGCAACACAAAGTAATCTCAGGTACAAAAGGACAAGTGTTCCACTGTGACTATTCTCCCATCCAATGCAAATAGGATGAGGTGGAAGGCCGAAGATACAATGGAAGTCATGGAATAAGTCCAACTGGAGCCCAAAAGTAGATTATGGGTAAGTTTACAATCTATGACTTCAACGTCCACCATTACCATTTTCCCACCCAAAGTGATAGGGTAGTCGACAAGTTAACCTTTTGGGATGAATTTATGGTCATTGAATGCTTTAAGGTAATTCGACGGCGGAGCAAGGGTTGGAGAACCCAAGGCGAGCCAACATGAAGTGGACATGACAGAGGTTGAAGTGCCTTCGTCAATGACCGTTCTATGGACACCTCTACCTTTTGAAAAAATTTGCACCTAAAATGCAAGTTTGTGGGAAAGGCAAGGTTTAAATTTCTCCACATCAAATATTACTAGCATGGAACCTTGAGGGTAAACCCCACCAATAGAAGAAAGCAATGATTTTTGTTGTGTTGGAAAAGTTTGCAATACTTCGAGTGCAGACATAGCTAACAATGCTTGCAACAAATATTCCATATTACTGTAGTTTTGGGAAACATGTGTAGATGTATTATGTGTGTGCAACAAAGTGCCCCTTTTGGGAGGCAAATTACAAGATCAGTAACAAGCCTTTCGATATGAAGATAATTAAGTGGTCGTGGGTTGAACTTGAGGGAGTGTCTTGAGCATTAGCGACTAGAGGTCCATAAGTTTTGGCTCACATTTCAAGATCAACTGTTTCAAAGGTGTAAACGATCAACGATCCTTCTCTAGAGGAAGGATGGTTTGAACTGTTGTTGCCCCCTTGGGGTCATTGAGGTAGGTTGGAAATAAGATGTTGCTGCTGCTGAGCAGGGAAAGGGTTGTGTAGGACTGCAGGGGTCCGACTAGTGTCCTTTTGAGCAACAATATATGTGAATTCTTGGAGACACAGGCATCGATGTGTCATATGGTCTTCCACACATATCTTGCAAGGGAACTTGATAGATTTGTCCTTTTCACTGCCAGTTTGTGCAACTTCTGCGGTTATCGAATCTATCGGCCACGTGATTGTAATCTCTATTGTTATTCATTATTGAATCAAGTTGAGAAGACCTTACCTGTGGCTGGTTGTAACCTTTGTTCATTCTTAAAACAGATTGCTGATGCCCTTTATTTGCAATTTGTCCCTGCTTTACCTGATAGTCTCCATTGTGCTTTTGCTCACTCCCTTTTGCTGCCTCAAGATAACTCTTTGAAGTGGATGCTTGAGAAGTTTCTCCAGTATAGCCCAAACCTGTCTTGTTTAGAGGAGAACGCTGAACATTGATAATCTCATCAAGAGTTTCAGATCCTTTGACAAACTTAAGATTAATTGCTTTTGTTTTCTCAATCTCTTTTCTAAGAGCAACAATTTCACCTTCTAACTTTTCAAAATGTTTTTCCTTCTCATCAATTTGAATTTGTAGAGTATCAATGATCATATTCTTTTCTTCTATAACTCTCTTGAGTCTAGTAATTTCGTCATAAAGGTTATCTATATCTATAGCATCCATATAATCATCATCATCAAATGCCATTAACAGTTTATATTCATTACCTTGTTCATCTTCATCACTGTTTGATAGACCATCACTATCTTCATGAGAGTAGTAGCTTTTCTTATTTGAACCCTGTTTCTTGTTCCATCTAGCAGGTCCCTTTCCTTTATCCTTATGAGGACATTTTGCAGCATAATGACCTACTCTTTCACGAGCAAAGCATTTAAAAGGTAACTTACCTCTGAACCTTCCAGAACCCCTTTGAAGATTTCTAACAAAATTTGATTCTTCTTCTTCTTCTTCTTGTATGTGACTTGCCTCATAATATTCTCCTTTACCTGATGCCTTGAAAGAAGCTTCTCTTCTATCTGATGGACCTCTCTTTCTCATTTCATAAGCAGTTAGAATTCCATGGAGCTGAGACATAGTAAGAATTCGTAGATTTTCTTTTTCTTCTATTGCAGATACTTTAGACTCAAACTTGGGGGACAATGATCTTAGAACCTTTTCAACCACAATAGCCTCTTTTATTTCTTCACCCAAATTTTTCATACAATTAACAACTTCATCTACCCGAAGAAAATAGTTAGCCACACTTTCATCATTATACATCTTGAGAGTCTCATACTGAATCCTGAGAGTTTGAAGTTTGGCACG
The DNA here is from genome assembly GCA_000404065.3 of Pinus taeda. Lineage (NCBI taxonomy): Eukaryota > Viridiplantae > Streptophyta > Pinopsida > Pinales > Pinaceae > Pinus > Pinus taeda. The sequence continues at coordinate 277,623 of APFE030909151.1, read as the reverse complement.
CTTTACATGTTCATCTCCTTCATAGCTCGTGACAATTTTGTCCCATATCTCTTTTGCGGATTTATAGTGCATTACCTTCATGAATTCCGATTGGGATATACATCCTAATAGGGTACTGACTGCTTTTGCATTTGTTTCGTACTTCTTCTTCTCGTCTGCATCTGTAGGAGTAGTTGAAGGAAAAGCATAACCTATCTCTACGATGTTCCAAACTTCTTTACCAAGAGATTGAAGATAGGCAGTAACTCTTACCTTCCAATAATTAAAGTTTGTCCCATCAAAAACCGGTGGCCTGATAGATGCTTCCCTCTCGTAGTTGCTCATGATGGAAGATCTTCCTTCAAGCGATCAATCTTCTTTAGAAGGACTTGCTCTGATACCAATTGTTGGAAATAATACTGAGAGGGGGGGTGAATCAGTATTATCAAATCAAATAATCCTTTTCAAAAACCAAATTGTATACGCTACTTCATTCAATTAAACCCACATATATACGCAACTATTCAGAGGTAAACCAGCGTACACAGAGTAAACTTTTAATTTACTTAGACTTTCAGATGATGTTTGTTAATCTGAGATGCAGCATCAAATAACTAGTAACCAGAGACAGTAAAATAGAGCAGAAGGACAATCACACACAAGAACACCAGATATAAGGTGGAAACCCAATGT
>APFE030909151.1:256250-276835 GCA_000404065.3 Pinus taeda | reverse complement strand
GGGACCACGTTTCATCAATTTTCAGACTGGATCCATGAACATCAAACAATCATCAAGAATCAACCAATCTCCTTTTCACCAATTAGATCTGAAACAAGTAGATACTTCTCTGACTACTATACACAGAACACTGTACCAGAAACAGCAGAAACAGAACCCAAAACACAGCAGCAATAAGCAGAAACATCTAGATCACATCTTAGTGCATATACGCAATTTCAACAGTCTGCAACTTGCGTGCATACGCATCTGTGTATGGAACAACCTGCGTATACGCGCTTTTACGTCCCCTAAACTGCGTGTATATGCGCCTTCGCTTTACTGAACCTGCGTATAGATCTATAACACACTCTTCCAGATATTCAATCACTAATTAACCTAGATTATCAGACTTATAGATCAGATAAGCGCCACATCAAGCAGATCAAAATCATACAGAGATACTATCATTTAGGCTTAAAGATTATGACCCATGAATAGACCTTATCCTTCCTTTTGCGCTAAGGTTCCTCCTTCCTTCAGATCGAGATCTGCGTCACCATCCAATATACTAGCTCTAGCACTTTTTTAGATCTTCAATAATAATCCAAATGGTGATTTTTCACAAGATCTTCTTCCTCTTTTATAGTCCTAGGCCTTCCCCAATACCATGGTCCAAAACCATAACATTTCAATACCATGCACCCAAAGCTAGGGATCGACACAATTGATGAGACGCCATGGTCCAAAACATAGGTTCAAGTTCCAAGATCTATCTGCCATGGACCAAAAGAATGATCACCAATATATACGCGCTTTTGTAATGTATAACCTGTGTGTATACGCGTCTTCGTCTAGATGAACCTGCGTATATGTCTTTTTCTACTTTCTAAGTGCCTGAACTGAGATCTGTTACCAAAGAAGGTTGCCATCAAGGACAACACCTGTGCCATAGCTCCAAACCTGTGCCATAATGCCAACAGACAATACATGGTATGTGCATCAATACACAACAATACCACAATGATACAACCATGGACTTACTCCATTATATAATCCCTCTTTCAAGTATTAGGTGGAGTTTTATCTAGCCATACAACTATTGTACCATTCATTTAGAAGCATAATATCAATTTTGCCCCAAGTTTTCCTTTTATGTACATCTAGTTGCTATCATGAAAATATATATATTTTACCTTCACTTCTGAACCACAATCTCCTCGTGCTCAAGTATGACTAGTTTGGAGAATTACATGAAAAATCAACCCAATAAAATCAAAAAAAGTTACAGGTATAAAATTTCCTCAGAAATCATTATACACAAGGATTTAACTCCCATAAGTAATTCCAAATAAGCCATTATTTTCTTAACACCATGCAAACTACTTTTTCCATGTAAAATTTCCAATTCTCAGCCAAAAAATAGTTTCACATCTATGTTGCACATATCTCAACAATTATAATTTGCAATATACAATTAAACAATTAATGAACTCATTCATCAGGGTTTATGCAAAATTAATAACAAAGCAACCATTTTTAGAAAACATATTTTACATGCTTTACCATAAATTGGTTTTTTTTTTTTCCATTTTGCATTTGCTTACTTATGCAAGTATACTTCATAAATTTCTTACTTCATAAGTTTCTTTAAATCAACTTGATCTCGTGCTTCAAAAAAAATGAGATGTTCATGACTTTCTTGCCATAGGCATGATCACGTGGCTCTCCCATCCACACATCCTTAGATAACTTACCATTTGCATGGAATTCAATTGTATGCATGAACCAAAATGCACATATACATTAAAATAGTTTTGATCAACAATGAACATAAGGAAGTTTTAAATTTCCATGTTATTTCATGAAAACAAGTTTTGCAAATGAATTAAAGTCACATTTTTAACAGACCTGAGTATCAGTAATGTAAAAAATATAATTTGTGCATACTATATCAAATTTAATTTGTAGTATAGTATGCATTTTTAATTTGTGCTCATCACAGAAATTTACTTACACCATCTTTACACGAAAAAATAAAAGCCCATGCAAAGTGAAAGCGTTTAATTTGTACATACTATATTAAAGTTAGCTTTATTAATTCAACTAACTTCATTTCAGTTTGTGCCTTTTTTGTCCGTGAATAGCTATAGATTGCAAAAATTATTTTCCTATATGAATTTCTCCATATTTTCCACAGTTGTTATTACACTATGCTGGTGACATTAGTAACATATCGAAACAACATGCAACTCGGAAACCTATTTCATAATTTAAAAACTATAATTTACATCATTTCAGCTTTTCGAAAGGATGCTTACATTAACTACATGATCTTTCTCTCAGCAAATACAATCTAACCTATTTTTTTTTCTTCTAATGCTCTTCAACGTATATAAAAGCTCTTCGCTGCATATATCCAAATTTTATAACTACGTAATCCTAGTTATATATATTTTTACGTAATCCTAGTTATATATATATTTTTTCAAACTCACCTTCTGTGGCTTCACAATAACAGAGATGCTTAAGCATAATATATTCAACAGAATAAATTAATTAATTAAAAGAATATTTAGATAATTGTTGACTTATCAGATTATGAGATAAAAGTTTAGAATTTGCACATAGAACATATACTTTGATAGCATTGAGACCTGATATACCTTCTTTGGTCCAAACTTCTAATCAGCAACGGGTTTTTTTCACCGTTATTATTATTATTAATTTTCTTTTCAGGATGGAAAACTTGTAGACTCATAGAGACTTAAAGTGTTAAAATGCTTTTTATAGATGGGTTGAAACTGCCATTATATTTTGAACCCTATTTTAGTTGTAGTATTCAAACATTAGAAATCATAAATCCGAGTCATACCATTTGTAGCATACGAAACTAAATGTGATTCAACAATGACATTGCAGAGATAAAATAAGCCCAAAGATATATTTGGTGGCTAATTTCATAAAGGAATAACGTTAATAACTTATCAGCATAGATTTGGTTGTGATCGAGATGGGGAGAGGGCTCATTCATAATGTGAAATTATGCAGCAAGAGGAGGGGCATTGGAATTCAAGAGCCTCTTGCATGCATTCCGCAACTATGGATTTGTCGTTGCACGGTCGTCTGCACAACAATACTATCCTCAACTTAGTCAACAACCTTGACACCTCTCAGACCAAGATCAGGCACAATGGGGGTTTCAGCAATGAAACAAATGCTACATCCTTTACCATCATTAGTCGAGGGCCATAATCGTTCCTCCCTTCCCATAGACTTATGAGAAAATAACAGGCATTATTTAAAGGCCCCAAAGAGAAAATGTATATCCAAACATGCAAGGTCTGGGTTTAGTAGCCACTGGGTTCATCTTACTACAACCGTTTCTAATTATATTATCCTGCGGCTTTACCCTATTTCATTTTTTTTTTTCTGAAAGTATGATTAAAAGCCACCGCTCTATGCTGGCAAAGGCTTATCCAGGGCAGCTACAGGCTAGCTATCCTTAAATCATACTTCTTATCCTTTTTTATAACTCATATCCTTAAGTTGTTTGAAATTTTAGATTCTATTTTTCACTTTTCCACTGTGTGAGTGAATCATGTCCATATATCCATACCCCGAGAATCGTCTTTTGGAATAAAAATTTTCTGGATTCGTTTGATGAGGTCGCTCTCCTATATGTTTCCCAAATCGCGGATATCATCAAACCTATCCCGATTCCATATGGATAATGAACATGTTGCAGATAATCCTAGCCTTCAGCTAATGGCTTGGCAGAAGCTTATGGTAATTTGCTTTTTCGCCATTTCACCGTAATCTCCTAATGCTTTTTTAGAGTTTTAATTTCGTTTCTGACCAATATTACTCATTATTCCTAACATCCTTCAGTTCCATGATCATGATGATCAGAAAAGGAAATTCACAAAATTTTATTAGTATTGGAGAATAGTCCTAATAAAAAAGGAAAACACTACTTTCCTTATCACCGCATGAGGAATAAAAGAAGCATGCGAGTAATGACTAAAGCAGCCAGCCCACGGTCACATGGGAGGAGAAATAATTGGATAATCACTGGTTGTTTATTTTTTGGGGAGAAAATTCCAATAGTCAGCCATCTAAGTATCCTTATATTCTATACCAAAGAGATCGAAGCCTTGAAACTCGCAAAGATAGAGGAACGATGCTTCATTTTCAACCGCGATCTATTTTTTTTTATGATAACAACAACATTTTAAACTCATATCAATCTTTGGAATTCTTGTAATTTCTTAAATTTGGTTCAACGTTAAACCTCTACTTCCAGCCATTGTGCTCAATTGACTTCAATTGACAATATATGTGTCATACAGTTCACTGTCCATAGCGAGACTAGTTGTCTCATCTGAAATCTAAGAACATAAATTTCTTTTTGCAGACAAAACTATGTTTTCCCTCGATGCAACGTCTAGCCGACGCATATGACTAGGGCATTCAGTTCACTCAAAAGGAAGAAGTAAAGGTTATAATGACAACCCCTTCTTAATGGCATTCCGAGGTAGTTTAACCTCATAAATGCCATATTTAGATTCCTTTATACATAAAATCAATATATTCATGTATGCATTCAATCGCAACTTATAAAAAGGAGAGAGGTGTATGCATAAGCTATTTTGAGGAAATAACACCATAACCAAATTTTGCACATAATTTTCTTATAGACCCCAATCCACTATTTTTGACATAATATGGTCTTTCAAGAGGATGTGCTTTGGTATATAGCCTACATGGTTAAAAGGCGTACATCATCCCATAACCCTCATTAAATTTAATGTGATATATATATTGGATTAAGATGTTGTTCCATATTAATATTTGGATTCAATTATCCTAAATTCCTTTACTCACAAGACACTAGTATGATATTCACATGCTTTAATTTTTAAATTTTAACTTTTATCGTTTATATTATTTAAATTCATTCTTGAAGGATCTAGATTTGACACTTATTTTTGTAGTGGGACTTGAAATGTTTCATGTCCTACGGAGGCATATCGGCCCATAGGCCATAAGGTTTGAACTCGTAGCTTCTGATACCATTTGTAATGAACCTCCTTAGCCTACCCTATCATTTATCCTCCAACGCACATAAATTTAAAGTTTTGGGTTCATTCACGATTTAAGCTTTACCCCTCCTTGCAGATCTTGTCTTCTAAAATTACCTCTATCATTTTTACTATTAGGCCGTAGTACTTTTCTCATTGATTATTTTATGGGTTCCCTTATATGGAACCTTAGATTCATGAACATATCGGATGCAGGCGATCGACCATTGAACTTATGATGGTAGGTATCCTATCAACATATCTAGGTAAATCTTCACAAGCACTAGTGGACATTAATTTCATGATCATTGTAGTGTTATTCACCAGTTTTTCATTCCCATGTATACTAGTTATACATGCAACACCGATACTTAACCCACTAGTCACAAAATAGGATACATATTCCTCAATTGGTGAGTATGTATAAGCATATATTACTTTAGAGCATTATGAGCATCCCATATCTCTATAGTTGATGTAATATGATCAGTTAGAGAATCCACAGAATCCACAGTCATCTCACATATTCACACATAATCTTAACATAACTCATATTTCTTCTACTATTAATTCCACTTGTAGATGCAAGAGAGGTCATATGTATAATACTTCCATTAGATTCATAGTAACCCATTAACACAGGTAATATAATTATGTGCAATATCCTACCCTACGTGGGTATTAAAACTATCAATTCATTTAATCTACTTCTACCGATAACTTCACACTAGAAAACCACATGCGAGTCGATCATGAGAATCTAAAGTGGTGACACCAATATCAACAACTAATTACCATAATATCACCATTTATCATACACCTTAAAGGTCACATACATAAGATACAGATAATACCTTATCTATACAACTCAAGTACATGGGTTAACCATAAATATAGAGATAAAAACCAACCATTAGCATATCTAAGCTAAATGTTTTAACTTCATAACAAGTAAGGATTACTATGTAACCCATACCATGCAAGTGAATCTCACCAGAGTAGAGGAAAATACCATTAATTCTATTAATACATAAACCTATGTAATTCACGCGACCTTCTCATGGCGAGGAAACTTGGGAAATCATCTCATAAAAAAATTGGAACAATAAGAGAAACTTATGAAAATATTATCATAAACAAACTCGAGACTATAACTCAGAGAGAGAGAGAGAGAGAGAGAGTAAGAGTTAACATACAACCATTCCATGCAAATGACACCAACTAAATCTCACTTGGAGGGAGGAGCACGATCACCCAGCCATGAATCACATCTGATTCGCCCCGGGCTGAAGATATTGGCAAGGATCAACTCTCCTCAATTGATTGATGCAATGGGTATTTAATACCTTCTTTCATGATTTAGTTACCATTAGTGGCATCCCGCTTTATGGATTTTTCCATTTTCCTAGGTCTTATCTAGAAAATCTCATCTCTATCTCCCATGATGCTTTTCCACATAAAATATTGCCTTTATCTCCCAAAAAGCTTTTATGTCTCATGGATCTTTACCTTCCATCAATGAGATGGATATCCAATCCATCCAAGCTTATGTAGAATCACATCTAGAAGCTTATCGTGAAAGATTCATATCTATCCCATTCCTCATGGGATTTGGCAAGCATCTCCTCCCTTTTGGTGCTCCACCCTCCAAGTGATTTATTTTATTAATTTATTCAAAAACACATTTTCTTTTCATATTAAATATCACCTAGCTTTCTTCAGCTTCGGTTTTGAATAGTTTAACCCATAAAGGAAGGTATCAAACTTAGCTTTCCTCTTCTTAGGGTTACAACATTTAACACACAAGGGAGGATATCACACCCAGCTTTAATTTAGCTTAGGTTTACAATAATTTGGTACACAAGGGAGGGGCATTACATGCAAGTCCAAGTCTGACTATCTTCTGGGGGATATGTTTCTATTGTACATTATATCAAGAGCCTATTCTACTAGGTCGTTGCCCTAGATGTAATACATGCCTTTTAGATGGTAGAAAACTCGATCTCTTCTGCATGCATTGATAGAGTTCATAGATCCTACACTAGTTATAATAGTACTAGCTTTGATTGCATGGAGGGTTAAATATTGCACTTGATGGAAAAGTAGGAGTTGACACAACGAGAAATTGTACATCTAGTGTTATCTCTGACTAGTTTTTTCACCAAGGAATTAATTTTTTATAGCTTGACATCAAGGAATGTAACTCAACAAACTCGGAGATAAAATCTCAACAAGATCCTAAAAATTAATAATGAAGCACAATAAGAGATATAAATGTTTATATGATATCAACTAGTTCATGAGAATAGGAAACCAAAATGCTTTGTTGCATCAATTCAGAATGATACAATCCCACCAAAACAATAATGAGAAATACATATGCTAAAAGTTAAGAGTTAGAATCTCTATCATCTCTCTCCGTAATAGAAAAGTTGGTATCTAATGCTTTTAGCAGAGGGGGAAGATGTTGCATCTAGTGTTGGGAAATCTAATGATCCTCATCTACAACTAGCGGAACTTGAAAATATAAAACAATATTGATAGGATCATTGATTAGGATCCTTATGTACAATGTTGACTCATGACGTTTTTTTATGAAAGTATGGATGCTCATTTAATGTAGACATAAAAATTCCAATGGAAAGCATTGTTATTTACAAGGGAAGCTTAGGGTGATGAATGATGTTGAACCAGGTTGTAGCTTGTGAACCAATGAGAATAGGCCACCAAATCTAAACTTTAAAGTGAGGAAACATTTATGTAATAGGTGAGAAACTCTGAAGTTTATGGAATTTACTGTAAGGTTGTGTCTTATGGCAACTAAGGGTGATACAAAGGAAATGATGGAGGTTTACAAGAATCCTTTTTAAAATTGTTGATTAAACTTTGGATTTCAATTGTAGAACATAATGATGTTGTGGATAGGGTTTTTGGATGAAAGTGAAAGAATGCTTTTAAGCTTTAGGATCAACATGTACTTGATGTTATCTATATTATCTATATGCAATAATTATGTGTTGTTTAATGCATCATATTACCGACAGGTTCATTTACATTCCTATTGGTGAGCTCGAGGAAATAATAGATTGTTTATTTCATATTCTGCGGTAGACGTGTAATAGATGCAAACATGATCATGTCGTGTTGCTGAATTATATTCCCTTATATATAATGAATCTAAGTTGTCTTGTTGTGCTAGGAGAAGCAAACTTATTTACAGCTAAGGTGGGGTAAATGTGTTGTAGTTATGTGTGTATATGAAAATTAGGGAAACAAAAAACAAAAATATTATTTGACATCAAACTCAAGAAGGAAAGGAAAATTAAAAAAAACTGGACCTCAAAGTTGGCTTTCAAGCCCCATCCAAATTTTTATTATGTAAATCCAAAGCTCCCCCAACCTAGATTACTTACTACCAATTGGATTAATATTCCATACAACACTTAGTGTATTTTGTATCACAAACCTAGGGTTTTGGGAATGTAGCTAGACATACACCGACCATTGGGATACTCTACCATTCTACCAAGTACATTTAATGAATAATAGAGCTACATGCCCAAGATGCATCTTTGTTTGGAATGCCTAGATGGGGATTTGGTATTATATTCCAATAACAGATGAATTATTTCCTTCAACTTGTTAGGTTTATTAGAATGAATCGTGTAGTGTTCTCTCAACCCTACGTGTAATTGCAATGATTTAAATATTCCTTTTACTATGATCTCACTCCTCCATTTGTGTTAATTGATTGGCTTCCTTCCTAAGTGAATTGATCAGCTTAAGGTGTATTGTACACAATATTATATGGTACTTGATTTAACTTCTTGGAATCATGTAATTAGTGCCCAAAATTTCTGTCAAGGAATACAATCCATCTCCTCTTTTTTGACTTGCACCTCTAACACCACAATTCAAAAACTTCACTTAAATCTATACATCTTGCTTGCTATGTTTGAAGCCAATTATGTTAATGGTAAAAATTGGTATTGGTAGATGTATTGTTGGTATTAACACCAATAAAACCAAAAGGAAGTTTCATTTTTTCTATTTTGGACCTATAACACCACACTCCAAAAGATTCACTTAAATCTAGTCATCTTTCTTCTTTGTTTTAAGCTAGTCATCCAAATTTTCAACACGATAACTAGAAGGAAATTCGAGAACCAAGGAAATGAACATAAATTATATGCTTTGGCAAAGATCATTATGCATTTGGTAAGGCATTTTATCATAAAAATTGTGTTGGTAAAGTTGTGGTTGTCTCCCTTATAAATGGTAACCAAAGTTTCACTAGATGTGTTTGCCTTGGAGTAGAAAGGGTTACATTTCCATTCCAAACTACCTCCAAAACCATTCTTCTAAATTTTATCAAGTTCAATTCTCTTCCCCAGAGGCATGAAATTAGTATTATATCCTTAATTGTGTAAATAAATTTATTTGAAGCTTCTGTCCACCTGCTCACAAATTCAGTTAAAAGATCCATCTTAGGTAAAATCTAGCAAAACCATAAAAAGTTAGCCAAAAATCTGAAAATCTGATTTTGGTGGCCTTATAAGGCATCTTCTGTATGACATAATAGAGATGACATTTTATTTTCGAAAATGGAAAACAACTCTCATGGATGCCTTTTTACTTCATATTTTACATTGTCATCCATTCTAAGTAGAGGTGCATCATCATATTTAACAAGCATAACTCTACCCGCTCTTGTGTAGAAGCTTTGAGTTCATCTGGAGAAGCAGATAAATGAGAACATTTTATGTCAACTTGAATTGCAGCATGTGTGGCAGAGAGAAACACATTTCTTACCAGTTCTGAGTCAACTAATTGAATTCTAGCAAGGATGGGAATGGCTTCTCAAGCTAGCTATGTAAGGTTTTTTATAATTTCTTCTTTTTCATGTTCTTATGAGGGAATTGTATCTAAATATTGAAAACACTTTGAAATTATTCAATTAGTACAAACTTTGGTGGCTGCTTTCGAAACGCTAAGTCCCACTTTTACATGCTACCTTAAACCTATAACTAGATCGTTGTCCACGTAAAAAAATACTTTAAAATGTTCAGATGATGATCATATTTAGATTCATAGTAGTAAACTCCTACATAATTCTAGAAATTAGCGTGTGGGATACTCATCTGAAATATGCTCTGCAAAATATTTGCTCTGTTTTAGGAAAATTTCTCAATGTCAATAAAACAATCTTCTTTGCCCTCACTTGTCCTTAATATCACATTCACATCACTCATGGGATGATCCCAATTTTTTTTCAATACAATGTTGTTTTTGATATGTGACCTTCCGAACAAGTGTATCATTCAAAGTGCATGAATGGAATGGAAACATCAGGGAAGAGTATTAAATTTCATGTGAGATGAGAGAAGCCAGATGAACAATAGAACATGAATTAAAATGGCTAAAAACTTCTCCAAATTTCCTACCAATTAACATGTTAATGATTCATCTAGGGATGTCCCTAAAAGATGGTATTTCGAGTTTGAGGTGAAATGTTTTTATATGAAATATTCAATCTAAATTGTGTAGATATGTTGTTTTTTAATTCTTTTGTTAGCTGGACTTCAAAGATACTCATTTTAAGGATTTTCTTTGCTTTACCAAGTTGCAAAAAATTTCCTTATCTATTTTGAATATAAATTTTTAACCAATGGTATGGCCAAAGAGGAAGTAGACAAAGAGATCAGCATTGGAAACACACTAAATAGAAACCATTCGATAGCCATGACATGATATTAACCGCTTGTGCTAATTGTAGTTTCTTTTTTTTTGTATTACTAGATTAATTTGTTTGTAATTATTGTTGTACAGGTAATGCCACATGGGTGTTATGTTGACCCAACTCTATTGAATTATTTTTTATTAAGTTAAAAATAGGGGCTCCATGATTATATATTTTATCAATATTATGTCAATATGTGTCCAACATTTTTCTAAAATCAATGCATATATCATCACAATTCTTTTAAGCGTGCTAGTTCAATGGAAGAACACCAAACTTATAAGGAGGAGGTTGGTGATTCGATTCCACTGTGCTAATCAATGATATTGTAATTTATTTTTAATTAAATATTTTTTATAATGATTTATTTCAATGGTGTGATATTTTTGTGGATTCATTGTTTTATATTGTCTCTAAAGAGACAAAAGTGATGTGATATTGTATTAACTACAAGTATAATTATTTTTTGTTTCTATAAAGAAAAAATATAGGATTAAAGAGATTGTGTTTTGAGATAATTTTTGGGTAAGTTGTCTTAACTTGAGACAAAAAAAGAAACTTTTGTAGTGTCCTAAATATTGTCTTTCAGTGTGTACCTTAAATTATTGTCTTAAAAAATCGTCTCTATAAAGACAATATATAACATAGTCATTATTCTCTCTTAGGTGACAATTTCATTTTTGTCTCTTGAGAGACAAAGATGAAATTGTCTCCTAAGAGACAATAATGACTATTTTATGTATTGTTTTTATAGAGATGATTTTTTAAGACACTCAGCTAAAGAAAATATTTAAGACAATACAAAAGGTTTTTTTGTCTTAAGTTAAGAAAATTTACCCAAAAATTGTCTCAAATATTGTCTTAAAACCCTCCTATATGTTGTAGTGATATGATCTGTTTTTAATATTATTTAGCTAGTACTAATAAAACTTAGTCGATTTGCAAACTGGACTTTGGTTTTAAGTTTTCCCATGGCTACTAAGGTTAGCTACTTGGTAGCATTACACTCCTAACTTTTTCCCAAGACAACTGTCTCCCCAACCATAGTTAATTGGATGCAAACTTGAAAATTGTATGTGAAGACATGGCAAGTGAAAAACAAGGAAAAATGTGGCACAAAGATATCACACTTCTTAATCCAAAGAATCCATTAAAGAATATGACATTTGAGACATCAACAATAAATAACTGTAGTGAGAATAAACTAAATTTAACTAATTGGAATTGAACTAGGACACTTGAATGGATGATTTTGACATCTAGTAGGTTGTTGGAATTATATTTTTCAACACTCCTCCTCAATTACAAGCAAATAAGAATTAGATTAAGATGTTTGTTGGTCTATGTATCAACTATTCTTACAATTTAAAAAAATAACTTCAACTAGATTTACTTTCTTATTCTCTTCTTCCAGATCACGTAGACTCTAAATTGTTTCAACTTTTTCTTCTTGTTGTACCCTTCAAACCTAATTTTCTTCATTTGTTGGTGCAGGTCTTCCATTGTTTCAAGTTTTCTAAGTATGTCTTATACATCTTTAAAAAGCCACTTGTATTTGAAATGATCCCACATCTCACCTTCTGTAGTGTTCTTTTCACCATCAATATTTTGTTGCAACATAAGTTCACAATATAATTTCATCTCTTCAGCACTCCAATACGTACAAATTTCATTAATGTTCTCATCAAAGTTGCCTTCAAGGCTCATTACTACAAATTATACATATACCTCATATACACATGGTGTTGGAAGTAATGTTGGAAGGAAATTTAACTCTTCTTCGTAATGGTTTTGTGTACTTGGACACTACAAATTAATGTTAGAATTAAAAATATTTGCATAACCATATTGGTTCTATTCCTTCTTCAATGAAATGGGAGCTTTCTCTTGTTGTGCTTCCTTCTTTGCCTTTCCCTCTATCTATTTTTTATGTTTGTGGGCTTCCTTCTTCTCCTTTGCCCCTATCTTTTTGTCTCTCTCTATCTTTTCCACTTCTTTACTAACCTTCGTTTCTATAAATAGGTTGCCTTCAACTTGGTTTTCAGACTCAAGTGGGCTTTTCTCACCAAATAAGATCATGTTGATCTACTATTTCTCTTACATCATCTGCAACCATTCAAATTTAGCCATTAATTCCTCATCAAAATTTACATGAGAAATATTAATTGTTGGATTGTCCACAACATTCACTACTCCAATGGAAACTTCATTATCATTAACAAGATCTTTCATTGGATTCACTGAATTTTCATGAAAAATCTTTGTTTTTGGATTCACCCAATTTTAATCCACTTGTGGTTGTGCATTATAGGATTTAGCATCTATGTGTTATTTCTTTGCTTCTACAAAATTTTCATAGTCGTCCAACTGTTGTTGAGCATGACTAGATTCAACAAATTTTTCATCTTTAATTGGATTACTCCTTACACCAAAATTCCTCTCAAGTGTGTCCCAAACCTCCTTAGTTTTCATTGGTAGAATGTTGTCATCTACGCATAATTTAATGCAATTGAATGCAAAGAAATTATTTTCCATCTTCACCTCCAATTATTTTAAAAAATATTCATAGATCTCTTATTGTCTCTTTGTCCATCTCATCCTCTTGGATTTTCCCATTTGCTGCATGCTCATTGATTTCGAATTAAAAAATAAATCGACTCATGAAAAATGGTGGTTGCACTTCTAAAGAATCTTAGATGCATGACTTCATCTTCTCACCAATGCATTGAAAATATTCTAAGCTTCCAAGAAACTATTTGTTATAGACATATTTGTGCACTGCGACCCCAATCACATATGTCGACAAACCAAGGGCTATCAAACCCCTAAAATTTTCATTTCAAACCCTAAAGGATCAAGGTCAACTGATTAAATCATTTCCCATAAGTTCTCCATGAAAAACTACTCAGAACTAGTCAAAACTAGACCATACAGACTCCTCCATGCTGAGGGTGTGATGCATCTCACCTGTTACACACAAGGGGTGTGATTCATAGTAAAAAGCCCTTTTGTAGGGCATGATGACCAAGAGCAGACAAATGGCAGAGGCAGTTTGCTAGGTGGAAACTCAGAGAATCTTCTAGAAACTGCTCATATGACACTTGCCTCCCTGAATTCACCAAGGGATGAGTAAGAGATCATGACATCTCCAAGTGGAACCAAGAACTATCAATGAAATGACACTAATAAAAAACCCAGAAGCTGAATCACCCCCTTACAAATATCTATATATGGATCACTCAGCCTTGAGATCCAGGGGCTGGAATTTTGTATTTTGTAAGTAAGTGTTGTTGGTTTCTTTGTGAAGCATTGAATTTTTGGGTGATCTATATTTTCATGAGGTGAAGAGGGCTTTCATGCTGGGAAGATGGCGTTGGATCAGACATCTAGTTTTTAATCCTCTCTTCTACTTCTATCAATAAAGTTATTTGAGTTTTCCTCCATATACTTGTATATTTCTGAATCGTGTATTTGTGTATGCATTTGTATGGTTAGTGTACATCTGATTCTCCATTGTCTATGGTTATAGATCTCAATTCTTTGATGGTATTTTGTTGCTTTTCCTCTACATGTGTTCTTTGAAGCGGGACAAGTGAGAAAGGAGTGGTGAAACTCTATCAAAGGAGAGAGGAAACAAGCAAGAATCCAAGTGAAAGACTAAGGTTGGTTCTCTCTACTTCTCTCTTATCTATCTCCCATAAAGGAAAACTCAAATTACTTTGAATTGTTTGTTTCTAAGATAGTTACCCATCTTAGTGGGACTAGTAGATCTGAATAGACACTAGTTTTCCGGGAAACACTATTATGCAAATTCGTTAATAAAACCCTTTTCATTTTTACAACCATATGAGCAACAATGCCAATGCTCTTTTCTTTAATAGGGATTTTCCTTTTGTTAATAAAAGTAAATTTTAACCCAACCATTAAAAAATAATATATTGGCCTTCAGAGCCACATAAATTGAATCCATTTTTACACGTTGAAAAATAAGTCTTCAGCATTTCAAAAAGGTAAATATCTTTATAGTTTTCTGAAAAAACTTTAAACTCTTGAAAAAGGTAAATCCTTTGTCATTAAAAAAAAATAAAACCTTTGATGTCTCTCAAATTTTATGGTCTTCGTGTTTAAAACCATGTGGTCTCCTACACAGTGGCTTTGCAACCTTCATCGAGTAGATATTGTCTATGTGGGTTCAACCACTATTCTCTAGAGTCCCATAATTTTTCCAAGGTCACTGAATATGTTCATCTAAGCATGGGTGCATTGGGAACTTAATTGTCTTTTCTTTAAAAGAAAACTTATTCTGCCCTTACCTGAGGTAACCATCGGCTTTGTCTTTTCTGGACAACTAGTTTCTTTAAAACTGACTTAGATCCCTCTAACACTAGATCTATCATGCATTGAGGGACATCAAGTCCCTTAAGGTGCAAACCTTATTTTCGGAGTGTAGAATTTGGTTAAAGGTTTGAACCTTGAGGGATTTGATCCCTCTCAATGCACGATAGATCCATGTTAGATGGATCTAAGCAAGTTCCCATTGAGGGGTCAACAATGTCACATTTTTAGATCATCATTATTATGTATATGTTTGAGATTAACTTAGAAATTCACATTATATTTTTTTGCTTCGCATGACCATATCATTATCCTCCTTAATTTAATTTGCGTTGCTCACGTTGAATGGTTTGTACATCCTTGTTGGGATGATTTTAGTGGTTTATGTGTTTATGTGTTTTGATTTGGATGATAATGTTTTTTAATGTTACCATTGTTGTGTTATATTTTTATATGTGTATGCAAAGATCAATTAGTAATTAGATAGTGATGTAGAAAGGAGACAATATTAGTTGTGAGGATTGATAGTGCACATTTATTCCATTTAATTTTGGGTATCCAAACTTGTGACAATTAATTAATTCTCAATAGTGTCCCTCCAAGTATTACTAAATATGTCTTGAAGATTAGTTTCACTAATTTATTGTATCAAGATGACCCTTGAAATGAGTTTTTCATAATAATTGAAATAATTTATTTCCTTCAAGAATATTTGGACGACTTTAGTCAAAGTCAAGGAATAATATATTATTTGAATTCACGCTTTTGTTTGAGCTGTTGCGAACGAACAAGTGTGGTTCATCATGAGGAGATGATGAAGAAGTGGATCCAGGAAGAGGGTTAAATAGGGAGAGAGGTCAACCTAACAGCTAGAAGAAAATTATTATGTTTGACTGAAGGAGGGAAAGTGGAAATGTTAAAAAATATTTAAATAAATTCTATTAATTTTTTATTTGTTTATTATATTTCTATTTTGTTAATAAATATAACTATAATATTTTGTTTTTATTTATAAACTTTAATGGCTATATTCTTATTAGGGTCTTTTTATTATATTTTTATATATATCAAAATAAGACTAATAAAAAGCTTATAATATATAATACTTATATAATATAAATAATCAATATTGTCAATATACTAATAAATAATTTATCTATTTTATATTATATATAGTTAAATATATAGTATCAATGAATATATAGGAATGGCTACAAATCAAAAAATAATAAAATAATTATAATAATCCTAAACACTAGTACTAAAAAAACAAAAAACACGGGCCTAGACAAACATGGAGAAAGTTAAGAAGAGAGGACGGGAATACAATAATTACTAATTTTCCAGCCGTCATCCCTATTCATATTATTGCAAGACCTCTCAATTTTAATGGCTTCCCTAAACTTAAGATGATGGGAATGAAGTATCTTAGCGATAAAATTAGCGTCCTCAATGCATATATGATACTTGGTCTTATCTACATGTTCAACCAATGCTGAGGATTTTGTCCTCCCGTACTTGATATCGGCAATGTGTTCCTTAATCCTCTAGTTAATAGAATGACCAGTTTTCCAATGTATGAGGTTCCACAGGAATAAGGGATGATATAAACACCTTTCATATCACTAGGGTTCACTTGGTTTTTAAGGGACTTAAGGAAAATTCTCATCATGCTGAGGGGTCTAAAGGTCAAGGGAATATTATGCTTCTTTAGGATTATCAAAATATTGTCTGTTGTCCATTAGATGAAGCAGAGATGGACTCTTGAACTGCGATCAATGGGTTCTTTCTTGACCTTAGGACATTTTCTCACTTTGAGGAAAGCTCTGACACTCTGCTGCATACTATAGCCATTCTGGACTAAAACATGAAGGAGATGGAATTTTTCTTCAGAAAAGTTGTCTTCATCAAAACTTCATAGAGCACGAGTGGCTAATGTGCTGAGGACACCTCTCCCTTGAGTAGGAAAATGGTGGGAATTAGCATGAAGATACTGCTAAGTATGAGCCTTTTTCTGATATACCTCATGGGAGAAAGATCCATGAGCTCTCCTAGAAATGTGGACATCAAGAAAAGGAAGGTGACCACTGACCTGAGGCTCCATTGTAAAATGGATGGAGTGAGATCGATTATTGATATGTTGAAAAAAGAGATCTATTTTTTTAGGCCTGTGCTGTGAAATGGTGCAGGTGTCATCAACAAATCTTGTCCATTGTTGATCAGATGATCGAACATTTTCTTTCAATAATCCTCTTATCAAGGACAGCACCAACCCCACCTTTTTTAGCTTTTAAAATGATAATGTTTGGGTTCCTAATTAGGGATTTAAGGGATTCCAACTCACCTTTGCTAATGTTATTCTTTGGGGGATTATCTTTCCTAAGAATAACATCGTAGTCTTGTCAAATAATATCTTTAATATTATTTGGTAAGCCCTTTATCCTAAATTCAACATCACACATAATATCAGCCACCAGAATCTTCTTGGGAGCAAGGGAAAAATTCAATACCCTTTTCCCTTTCTCACCTCTTTCCCTTGCTCCCAAGAAGATTCTAGTGGCTGATATTCTGTGTGATGTTGAATTTAGGATAAAGGGCTTATCGGATAATATTAAAGGTATTATTTGACAAGACTACACTATTATTCTTACGAAAGCTAAGCCCCCGAAGAATAACATCAGAAAAGCCGAATTTGAAGCCCTTAAATCCCTGAATAGGAACCCTGGCATCATTGTTTTAAAAGCTAACAAAGGTGGGGCTGCTGTTATCCTTGAGAAGGAGGATTATCGAAATAATATTCTCAATCATTTGATCAACAATGGAAGCTACAAAAGGCTTGATAAGAATCCCTTGAAAAATATTCCTATGTCAGTTTCTCTTGCTATTAAATCTAGGAGCACGATTAGCTCCTTTACCCATAAGCTCATTGAAAGTAGCCCTATCACTCTGAGGATTTATGGGCTTCCCAAAATCCATAAAGAGGGAGTACCCCTTATACCCATTATCAAAACCATTAGTGGGCCCACCTACCTTTTAGCTAAATATTTAGACATGAAGTTGAAACCCCTGGTGGGGAGGACAAAGTCTTTATCAAAGACTCCTCTTCTATTTTTAAAGACTTAAAAGATATGGAATTTGAAGTAGATGACAATCTTGTTAGTTTTGGGATATTTTACCTATACACCTGTATCCCCATTAAGAAATCCATTAAGTCAACTTTCGCCTTACTAATCTTGACATGGCTAAATTCGTTGAGATTTGACGCACTTCTACCTCTTTTTTTTGAAGGGGAGTTCTATGAACAAACCTGTGGGGTTACCATGGATTCACCCCTGTCCCTTATCATTGCTAATCTTTTCATGGAGGATTTTGAATCCAAGGCTTTGTACTCGGCTTTATATAAACCTAATCTTTGGAAAATATTTGTTGTTGACACCTCCACCATTTGGAAGCATCGGCCTAAAGCATTAGATCCCTTTCTTCAACATCTCAATAATCAACCTAACTCCATCCAGTTTACAATGGAGCATGAGGTCAATAGTCACCTTCCTGTTCTTGATGTCCTCATTTCTAGGAAATGTCATGGATCTTTCTCCCATGAGGTATATCAGAAAAAAGACTCATACTGAGTAGTATCTTCATGCCATTCCCCACCATTTTCCTGCTCAAAATATAGTTGTCCACGGCATGTTAGCCACTTGTGCTCTAAGAATTTTTTATGAAGACCATTTTTCTAAAGAAAACTCCCATTTCCTTAATGCTTTTGTCTGGAATGGCTAGAGGAGACAATAGGGTGTCAAATATTTCCTCAAAAAGAGAAAAGGTCCCAAGATCAATAAAGAACCCATTGACCGCAACTTAGGTTTCCAACTCCCCTTCTCCAAGGGACGACAGATAGGATTGCGAGAATCGTGAAGAAGCATAATATTCCCTCAACATTTAGACCCCTCAGTATCATTAGAAGTTCCCTTAAGCTTGTTAAAGACCAAGTGAACCTTATGAATATGGATGGTGTTTGTATCATGCCTTGTTCCTGTGGAACCTCATACATTAGCGAAACTAGTCATTCTATTAACCAGAGGGTTAAGGAACATGCTGCTTATATCAAGCGCAGGAGGAACAAATCCTTAGCTTTGGCCGAACATGCAGAGAAGACCAAGCATCATATATGCATTGAGGAGGCTAAGGTTGTCACTAATATTCCTCATTTCCATCATCGTAAGTTTAGGGAAGCCATTGAAATTGAGAGGTCTTCCAGTAATATGAACAGGGATGATGGTTGCAAAATTAGTAGTTCTTTGATTCCCACCCTCTCTTCTTAGTTTTCTTCGTATTTCTTTAGTCCCATGTTTTTTAATTTTTTTTAGTACTAGTGTTTAGGATTATTATAATTACTTTATTATTTTTTGATGTGTACCCCAGTTCTTATATAATCAATTGAATTATATATATTTAATATTATAATATAGAATAATATAGATATACTTTATTGTATTATCGATAAATTAATTAATATATAATAAATGAATACATTAATCATCTTTAGATTTGTCTTTTATTGTATATAATATATAAATATATTATATATTATATATATATATATATATATATATATATATATAATATATATATATCAATAAAAAGGCCCTAATCAATATAGTCATTGATATAATTAATAAGTGAAAATAAAATACAATAAATATTGCTATTATAAAATTAATACTAGGGTTTAGTAATATATATACTTACCTAATTTTTTTTATTTTATTTGTTTATATATTATATTATATATTATATAATGTTTGGTGATATTATATATATTCAGTAAATATAAAATATGTTAATATTAGTATTTGATAGGATTTAAGTTTATCAATAATATTAATAATACATACACTATTATATATATTGATATATAAGTTAATTAAGGGAATAAACTTTATAAACCCTTATCAGATATGTCATTGAATAGGTCGATAAATATTAAATATAGTATATATAATATATAGTAATATATATATATATAAATATATATCTAATACTATAATATATATTAACGAAATAGGAAATATAATAAAACCAAATAAATAAAAACTTAATAACATTTATGTAAATATTATTAAAACATTTGCCCTTTCCCTCCCCGAGTCAAACATAGCTATTTTCTTCTAGCTGTTAGGTCAAAATGTCTTCCTATTTAACCCTCTTCTTGGATTTGCTTCTTCATCATGTCCTGATAATGAACCACACTTGTTGGTTTGAAATGCATCAATCAAAATCTTCAATGTGACTTCTTTCAAAAAAATCTTTATACATTAAATATTGTAACTTTGAAAAAAAATTTATGAGCCGCTAGAATTATAAAATCTTTACATTATTTGTTTCTCCAAACAATTGTCACATCTCCTTCAGGAATATTCTGACTTGTTTAGAATTTTTATAAATAT